>JACXIM010000119.1:5587610-5737898 GCA_014737505.1 Bombus sibiricus | reverse complement strand
ATTTGAAGAAAACAACAACTTATTGACCAAATTGTCCCGACCAACCTCAGCTCTGTATAGAATGCTTTAAAGTTTTACATGCTAAATAATTTTTTTAATAAACCATTTTCGTATTACTTTTATAACAATTCAACAGTTTTATTATTATGGAATATCTTTCCAAATACCTATGACGATCCTTCGCAAGTAGTCAAATAAGTGACACCCGAATATGGGTTTCGTGGTCTGACCAGAAACTTTGCTGACACCCGAATACGGGTGTCATGGCAGTCAACGTGTTAAGAGGACTGGTCCCTATGACCCCGCGCATGGTCGGTCGTAGGTGCAGTAAATGACATCCGAATTCTTCATGGAGTTTATCGAAAATTTACCGTTCAGAACGATTGGTAGACGATGTTACTTCGCAAACATCGCATCTTACATTCTTCACCACAGAGGAAAAAAGAAAAATTATTTATTTAAAAAGATAAGAAATAAGAAATTAAATCATATTATTTCTCGTGGAATTCTTTAAAATGGTCAGTACAATAAACTGATATAGGCGAGGTGCTGACAAACGGGTCAAACGTGATCTCTCACGTCTGAAGAATACTTAGCGACTGAAATAAAAAGCAGTCGCAGCGCGCGGGTTAATCCGCGCTTGGATGCAAATGGGTTAACTATGGTCCAATTTATTGTTTCTGTACAGTATTCGAACAAATTGTTCAAGTTGATAGGTTTTTAAGTACATTTGTACCCCGGTGTGCGTATATCGTTGGTAGGTTTTAACGCAACGTGTTACATTATAAAGGTAAATCGTGAAGCGGACAGGATGCGATAAGTGGGAAACGTGTGAGTTATAATTGGAAGGGAAATTTCGAAATACGATACCGTGGAAGGAAAAGATGGGAATCGTGTTAGGTACACCGAAACTGAAGGCTGCGCTATGAAATACAAATTAAAAATGGAAATACCACAAGCTGGGTATTAAGAGGGAAGAGGCGTGTTGCGCTATAGGAGGAAGACCAAGAATCGGCCAATGTGTAGTACAAGGTTGAAAATAAGCAAGTTATGGAATTACAAAGTAGCGAATTAATCAGTAGCCTTGTAACACGGCGTATAACTTTGTAAATAACGTCGATAAATTAACATTTCCCACTTCGAATCTCTCAATACGCGGTTCATTCGCACCGGCCACAATTCTGTAGCCCTTCGACGGTCCCATGAAATTTATAGTTTCGATACAAAAAACCTGTATGTTTCCTACGTTGCAATATACTTTTGTTGGTGATAAACAGCGTGAAAAAGAAAGCAGAGAGTGTGACCGGAACGTACAAGTTGGTCGTAACAAGGCGGCGTCGAGGAGGGACAGGGGTCGATCGACCCCCTCGCGAGACCTCGTGGAAAAAGGCCCCGAAAAATAGGAGGAGCCACCCGGGCCATATGCTTTTCGCACAATATGTCGCGTTTTTACGGGGCCGAGCCATGGGAGCGAATCCGGTCGCAGATGTGACGACAGAGGAGAGAAAGAGGGCCGCCGATACGATCAGCGAAACAAAGGGCGGCCACCACCAGGTATTCACCCCCTTCTTCCCCGTACTCTGTCTCTGCGCCGAAATAATAAAGTCGTGGCACATATCGGGCCACGTGAAAACGCATTGTGCCGACGTGTCTCTTCCACGGAAATTCCAGCCGTGCGTTATTATGAACGCGTACGGTCTAACGTGCTCGAAAGCCCCGATGGGCCAGATAGCAAGGGTTGAAACCCTCTCTTCGCCGCTCGGCGCGTCGTCCCGCTCAACCGACCGCCGCCATTTTTGATTCGTCGCGCAGATAGCCTGGAACAGCTGGCAAGTTTTCGCTGCTGCTTTTTTTTCCTCTCTTCTTTTCTGTCCGCGCCGCGTTTCTACCTTCTCTTTTTTCTTTTTTGCCGGTTCCTTGCCCGGCTGGATGTCTCTGTTTTATCGGGCCGCAACAGGGGCGAGAACCACCCCTGCTGTCATTGCTTTCGGTTACCTTCGCAGCGAACGTGCGTTTGATTATAAAACTATCGCGGGGTATTTGGCTTTATTCGTTACGGCGGAGCTCGATTTACTCGGACGAAATTTCGCTCAACGCCCGACTAACTCGATTTTTGCAAGCTTCAGTCAAGCTATTAGGTCGTCCGACCAGTTTCTTTCGATTTGTAATGTAATAAATTGTTTTATATCAGTTTGTTGAATTATGCACGAACATGATAATAGAAATATGACGAAATGGATCGTACCTGATTCGATAAAATAATATAAAACGGAAATTGTCTATTTCATCTTATAAAACGAAAGAAACTTATCGGACAAGCTAATACTTAACGGAGCGCGAGCTTCTGTCGTGCGGACGAGAAATGATACAAAACGAGGAAAATTGGCGAGTTTCTATTACGAGAACTCCGGTTGTATAGGAGACAAGTTCAGATAAATAGAGTTTTATCGCAGTGGACACCGCGTTCAGACTATTCGCGTCAGTATCCGAACCGATGACTCTGTCGACGCAGCTTACGAGGAACACTGTCGAGAGCAGCTCGTGATAGTTTCAAGCTGCAGATCCAGCCACGAGCTACGTTCAGCTAAATTCGAGAACGTTCGCTTCGCATCTGTACGAAACCCTGTGCACCGGAAGCACCAGCTATAACAAAATGTATACAGACAACGATCACGCAGTTTTCTGTACGAAATGGCAGTGGTTCAAATTTCATCAATTAAAATTCAGCAAAACTCCAAAGCAGAACTGTAAGAGCGAACGTAACTCAACGATGAAACACTCATATCGAACGAGCGAATCTATGGAGCAGGTTTAGTAAGTTCGTGTGGACGTGTTTGCGAGGAGAAAGATGGTCGAAGCAGGTAAATAATTCCGTTGCTTCGAATTGTGAACGTTGCAACGTTGTGAAAATTGCAACACGTTGCACAACGTCATCCGTGGCTGACGTTAAACGTCCCTTTCATTTCATGCGCAAACGCATTTTCTACGTTTACGTTTAAACGGAAAGCAGCAGAAAATTATGTCTAACGTGTCTGATTATTAACTGTATCTATTTTATTTCTTATTTATTGTTGCTTAGTCCGCGCCTTTCGGTTTTACATCACTTTTACCTATTTCGCTTGTTATATATCTACCTCCCCTCTTATCCACTCTATTATATTGCACCCCTTAATTATTCTGTCTCCAAAACTATGGCAACTTTTGGGCTTTTGTTTTCTTGTCGTTCCTCCCCGTCCTGTATTGCCCTTCTCTTCTCTATTATTGCTTTTAGTTCTGTTAGTCCTTCTCCAGTCTCGTTTAGTATTTTTCTGTGTCCTTTGGTCCTCCCGTTATTTCGCATTCCTCTATTACACGTCTCAGGTCTTCTCCTTTCCTTTTACATAGCCTGCATCTTTCTTCTCCCCCTTCTTTCCAGTATTCCCTCGCTTTGGTCTCGTTTCCACATCTGAATCTTGCTAATATTTTTCTGTCCTTCCACTTCATCCTCCCTTCTAAGTATTCTTTGGCGATTTTTCCGTAATGTATGTTTTAGTATCTATTTTATTATTATTTATTATTGCGTGGCAGAAAATATTTTCAAGTCCAACTTTGCCTGCTCGGTTTAACTCGCCGTTGAACCTCCGGCTTTGGATACGCCGAACTCGACGCGCGTTGCGTTCAACGAGAGAAGAGGAATCGCGAGGGCGAAGATACTCGGCGGAAGATTTTCCAACGAGCGAATCCTCGAGAACGTCGTGCAGACACGAGCAGAGAGGCAGAGGGCATGTGGGGCAGCGGAGGGGCCAGGCTTCTGCGAGGAATCGCTCGTTAACGGCTGTCCTACACGCTCTCCCTTTTCTTCCCTCTCGTCCTGGCGATGGTTATCGCGCGCGCCATGCCACGCCGCGCCGTGCAACGCCGAGTTACGGTCCTCCGGGCGTTCCTGGACATTCCGGTGGCAACAGAAGCGCCAGCGTCGCTCGCGGCACCCGTTAATCCGGCCGCAGGAATTTTTTCCCCGAACTCGCCGTCGTCTCGCGTGCCCTTTGACATTTTTTTCGCCGAGTTCGTGGTATCTCGAAGGGGAAGGGGAAATTCGAGAAGAAAATTCGTTTCTCCGTTTCCTCTGACTCGGCAACGCTCATAGCGGCTTTCCTATGGCTCGCAAACACGCACGGCACAGACAGAGCACAGTGCCTGACGTCGAGGTACCGGAAAGTACGCGAAGAAACAGGAAGTGAAAGTTTGATGGGAAACGCAAGATGCGAAAATCGGGAAGAAGCAAATACTGGGGAACCTGGTTGTTGCTGGGAGGAGCTGCACCGAGTTCGCGAAATGTCTGAGCCGCAGATGGGATCGTTGAAACGTTTAAGAAGACGTAGAAACAGCTAGGAATCTGGAAGATTGTGTAGCTACGAGAAAAGTGGACGTGAGAATAAAATATCGAGACACGATACATCGGAAGATGTAGCGAACTGATCGAGATGCGATTGATTGCTACGCTTAAAGAAAGCAATGAGAAAATAAGCCACGTAATGCTAGTTCATCGAGCGAGGAATTGAGCGAGTGTGAGAAGAGTAGATGAATATGTGTGAGCATGTGTTGCACCATAGTCCTGTTTCTCTCTCGCGAGGTTCGAATCGAATGAACATCCGACAAACGTCCAATCTTTCTCCACGCCTCGTGATCGTCTCTTACAGCCACGCGCAATCTTGCGCGCTGTACTTTTCGAGTATGGAGTTGCGAGAGACGGCCACGTGTCGCGAGCAGGAATCGGCCAGCGACTCTTCCGAGAAAAGAATCTGCTCCGCTTGGCGCGGAATCTCGAACGACCGACGCTGCGAGTCGACGAAGAAAACGTCGTTCGCAGTCGCACAATGCGACTAGGTGTCGTCGTTATCCGAGACAAGCATCTACACCGTCATTGTTGCGATTCGCGCGTACAGTTGGATTCGTGAAAGCGTCGTCGCTCGATTTTCCTGCTGGTCGAAAGTGAAGCGAGTTTTCGCCGTTTTCCGAGACCCATCACGTGTTAATTATCAAACGCGAGTGGACGTGCCAATGGAAGAAGCAATTGCTGGATGCTCGTCGTGGAAGCTTCGAGCTTAGAAACAGAAGAAATAAACCTGAAGAGGGAGATGAGGCGGGGACGAAGAGGAAAAAAAGGCGATTTCCCTGGCAGGCGGATTTCGTGAGATCGGCACGGTGGTTTATGAGCAGCACACGCAGCCATGGTCGGGGGCAGAAACGTCGACTGAATTATGTACCAGATGCAAATGTCGTCGTATTGTCCGGTGCCGGCGGCGTGCTCCATCCATCTTTCAGCTTCCTTGAAAATTCCGCTCATGAGAGACGAGATTTGCATCCGTTCACACTTTGAATACGTCGCTGTCCACCATCGGAGATCCAACCGCGCTCCACTGCTCTCTTTTTCTTTCTCTTTTTTTTTCCTCGAACGAGAAGGCAAAAAAAGAAGAAGAAGAAGAAGAAGATCGTGTCGCGATTCGAGATCTTCCTGTCGATTTCTTCGCCCCTTTATTTCTTCGTTGCTTCTCTGCCAAGTAGAAGTTACTATTTGGTGGAAGGAACAGGTTCCTTCTTCGATGCTCTTCGAATCCTGAAATTCTTATCATCCGCTGGAATCGCGAATTAGACCGACGATCCTCTTGCCGAGCGAAGTCTGCGATCTCAAGGAAACAGCCAAATCGGACGAAGTTTCAGTCATAAAGCCGCGCGTGATTCCTTGTCGTCGCGACGTTGACGTAGTTTTCAGGCGCGGACGACGCGATGCAAATGAGCGATCCGCCGATCGACGCCGGCCAATAAGTTGGTCGCGCGTCTCGTTTCGCCGCACGGCAAGCGCCACGATTTATTTCGCGAATTTATGCCCGGCCAGGATTGCCTACGTCTCTCAGCTGCACCAGTCGGAAGCAATTTACAAGTTAATAGGTTACGCGGTCTTCGACCCTGCATTTATTCCCTGCGATCGCCTAATTGGCTGGTCTACCTCTTTCGTGGCCTAAAGGCTTCCAGCTTCTCATGCAGCTTCACGCTCTGCTGTCGAATTTTCCAATGCAGAAACGGGAATCCGAAATTTCGCTGGCTGGAAAATCGAGCTTTCTTCCCTTTGGTGCTTCTTTTCGTCAAACAGACAGGTACACGCTGCCGTTTAAACATCAAAGCAAAGAGTAAACGCTAGCACATTTATCGCAACATTTACGTTTATTGAAACTGTCGAGGTTATTAGATGCATGAACAGAGGGACGCATGGATAAATTGTAAAGTAGAAAATATATTTTAATACAAGCAGGAATATAATTTGAGCCGGTCCAGATCCGCACGCTGGCAGTGTTACCCTATAAAACCCCGAAGCCATCGTCGCTTGTCTACTGTCCATGTTCTGCCTTCGTCCCAGTCTATTGTCTATACGTTGTCGATGGCTTCGGTGCCTGAGAAAACTAAAAAGACCAGATGTAGAGTTTTCTTAGAAGCGGTGACCACATCAACAGAAAGAGCCAATGAAATGTTAGCGCGAAAGATAGAAAGATGATCGAGGTGTAAATTACATCGGAGTGTACAGCGGACGAATTGGGTTGGCAACTAAGTGATCGCGGGTTTTGTCAATGCCACCTAATGGCAATCCTAATGCCTTTCCTTCTTCCTTATTTCGCATCTACAGCATCGTAAACATATTTTACCTATCGTTTGTATCGTATACTATGACGTGTCTTCTCATCTATTGGGTTGGCAACTAAGTGATTGCAGGTTTTGTCATTAGACGGCATTGACATTGCTAAATTGCTAAAATGGCTAAATTGCAATAGAAAATACGCGCACGTGTACACGTCACGTTATACGATAAAAACGGTAGGTAAAATCGGTGTACGATGCTGTAGATGCGAAATAAGGAAGAAGGAAAGACATTGGATTGGTAGGTAGATATTAAATAGCAGGGACTGTGCTAATACTTACGGGCGGCAGTGTATGTTTGGAGAAGGGTGCAGAGTTTGAATTTGAATCGCAATCGGTGCGATAATAAGAGAGTGGAATCGAGAGTGGACACCGTTAGCTCGAACAATACTTTTTTCTCGTCGCCGGCCGGCTACTTAAGATTCGGCACGCCACGATTGGATGACCAGTTTCGACTGTCCGACAAGTCGATCGATCATTCACCGACACAAAGAAACAATCGGCCGCTCGATAAACTACCGTGCTGTACAAGCGACGCTCTCGAAATTGATTTACCTCGGCCAATTCGGCTCGCAGCGAGATCGCTCCTCTTTTTACGCCCAACAGATTTGTTGGGAAATTTTCATACGCCGTTTCTTACCTTCGTGCTTGACATAAAAAAGAAAAAGAAAAACAAGAGAAAAACGAGGGACAGTTAATCCGACGTAAAAGTGGTTTCCAAAGAAGGTTTCCACGCAAACGAAATGGAATAATACGCGGCGTAGGCAGAAAAATTGGTAGGAAATTGCAGGTGAAACGTAGCAAGGAGCAGCGCGTAGGATTTTGCGCGTAGAAGCCGCGCCGCCGTGACCACGCGAGAAAGTACGAAAGAATTTTTCTCGCGTGCGTCGGCTCGCTTCCGTGCTCTGTGGCCGCTGCTTAAAACGATATTCCCCGGCCGAGAAACCTCGCGGCTAAATAATTAAACCAGCCGACGAAAGAAAATCTTCCGCCTCGATAAACCTCGCCCGCTCGTGAACGATAACGAGGTGGAAAAAGACGAAGAGAAGGGGCGGAGGGTTGGCGGCGCAACGAAAGAGAAATTCATTTGCAGGGAAGAAAATGGAGTACGAGTGGATTGCAGCCCGCCCATGGAAAAGTCGATCGTGGCCCGAAGAATGCATTGTTTCGAGGTCAGCGCACCAGCCCGGCGTCGTGCACACAGGTGCACGATGCAACCATGTTTCACGGTGATCGATCGTGTGTGCAGCTTGCGATTTATATGCAGGAATGTTTACTCGAAAAACGAACACTCGCCAGCGTGTAATTACAGACAATCGCATTTGCAAAAATTCTGTTCCACCTTGCCCGAGACCTAGCAATTTCTCCTATTGTCTGTTCTACTTTCGTTCGCCCCACGCAGAGTCCCCGAAATTGTTATCGTTTGCCACATGTGAACGTGATTAAGGGCAGAATGTTGCGTCGTTAGGGTGGAGAAAAAGGTTGGCAAGGGAAGAGAAGGTAATCCAGGCTCCTATCGTCGTTTCGAGGCGTCAGCCTCGCTGCCCCTCGTCAAAAGGGAGAAGGAGTCTTCCGAGAAGGATTCGTAGATTCCCTAGGGCAGCTGCGCTCGCTATCATTGGTCGCGATCTCGATGGATCCCACCCGAGTCCTGGAAACGACCCCTCCAGCGATCGAGCACCAATCCTATCCCGTGTTTCCCATGCCGAGGGTAGATCCCTGCCTGGGGTGGATTTTTCGGAGCTGCCGTCCCCGGACGAAATTACACGGGGCGAAAGATCGGAATCCTCATGAGAAACGTTAGCCCCGCAACTTTCCAGATATCGCTAGGACTTTCGCCTTATCTTCCTACTTCTTTCTTTTTCCCGAATTTTCCGCAAGTTGCTAGGCATTCCTAGCGAACGATGAGACGGCTAAAAGTTTGCCTGCTTCGTCGTTGACGAGGATTTTATACAGAAACTATCGTACAATTAAGACGAGCATGAAATAATAATAATCAATAATAACTAACGTTAATCGATAATAATAGCGATCATTTTTCCTACGTAATCGTAGAATCGTATCTTAACTTGTCGCGTTTTATTAATCGTTGATCGACGATCGAGGAATTTTGATTTTCTATTGGCAAATGTTCCAAGTAATTGTATAATATATTTCTATTTTTGGAATAAAATTTCAGCGCAATTTCTCTTCCTTAAATAGCTGTTAATGATGCTTGAAAACGGTATGAGAACGTCGCCTCTATAGAGAAAAACGCAAGTGCCGATAAATAAGAGTTAATTGTTTCTCCACTTTTATCTGTGTCGTCTATCTAAACGAGTGGAACATTGAGTTTCCTTTAGAACTAAGAACCAGCAGGTACAAGCTTCTCTACGGATACTTTACGCGTTTCTTTTTCACGAATTTCGACCACGTTGTTGCGCAAGTTCTGTTTCCACAGTGTTTTCCGCGACCATTTTTCAATCTCCCTTTACGAAACGCATCTCACGCGTTCATTTCCAACTTACCATCATTCGGCGACAGACAGTCGCATCTATCATTTTTACTTTCTCATCGCATTTCCTATAAACAATCGTACGATACGTCAGGGCTTCTTATCGGAAGCGTGTGGATTTCTACGCGTGAAAATGCGAAGACCGAGAGAACGAGGAACATAACGCGATTATCTGGCGAACAAAGTAATTGCCATTCTGAATTTAAACGCCACCTTATTTACAAACTGTCTTTGAATTTCAACCTTCTCGAACTTCTATTGGCAAAAATATGAATCCGCATAGACGTCCGCTGCTTGTTAGAATTTCAAGCGCCTCCGAAGGGCTGTAAAGTTTCACCGTCCTGCTGTCACCGCGATAAATATCCCAATAGCGTTCGCTGTATTTAAACGTCGCGAGGGAAGAATCGGACGCGATACAGAAAATCGGCCAACGACGGGATCGTTGCGTCGGAAATCGTCACGGACCCGGTGGAAGCTGGCGCGGAACGGCTACCAGAAAAAGGGTCTCGTCGATCTAAAAAGAATCGTCGTGGAAGTCCATAAATCTTGGCGAGGAGGCGGAGAGGCGCGGGTGGACGGGGGTGGTGGTGTAGGCCGACTGGTTGGCTGGCTTCTCCATGGTTGGGGCCCGCGGGCACGAAAAACGCGGCTGCCGGTGGCGCGGTCGAATAAATCAAACTGGCGTGAAAATCAATTGTAAGACACTCGCCTCGCGTGTAGTCGTCCTCTCTTTCTCTCTCTCTCTCTCTCTCTCTCCCTTGTGGCGTGCTCTCGTGGCTTTCGTGCGTTATCCGTGAACCGAGTCACCTTCCTTTGTGTCCCCCGCGTTCCCCGCGTACGCTCGTTCCGCGTTCGTTCTTTGTTCCTGCGCGCTCGTGTGGCTCGCGCGGCGAAGGGTATGCGTGAGCGTGTACGCGCCGACTCGAGCGAACGACACAGAGAAGGCAAAAGAGAGAGAGAGAGAGAGAAGAGAAGCGTCGCGGATGAACGAGGAGGACGAGGGGGAGGGACGTCGGAGTCGCGGGGACGTGAAGAATCGCAGAGGAGAGGGTGTAAAGTCAATACGGGTGGAAAGGCGCGCAGACGCCCGGCGTCGACCAATGCCGGTGCCGGGCAGCGCGCATGGCGTCCCTTCGGCGCTGGCGTCGCTCCATCTTGCCATCGGGACGCCGCGGGTAGTTTCTGGTCGACGGGAGCTTGGAATTGCGGCAGAAATATCCTTGGACGACGAGACGCCCTACCATGATCGCGGTATCGCGAGGAAACGTAGGCCAGCAGCATTGTCGGTACACAACTTTCGCATACGGTGACGGACAGAGGAAACTTTCAGATTCCTACGCTATGAATTTTGGTAACTTTTCTCCTAAGAACATGCATTTTACCATTTTGCCATTCGTTCTATTCGTCCGTTGATTCTATCATATACAGGGTGGTTCGTAATAAGTGGGCGGTATTTAAGAGACTCGACGTCTGAAAACGATGGAAACGGTTCGTATGGGTATAATACGTGCTCCCATTCATTTTGTTTACGGGACACAGCTAGTTCTTTGTGCTCCGTCGTTTCGTATCTGATCACGTGGCTTCGTACGAGACGCTGAAAACGACCTCCTTGCATTTCAATGCACGCGCGCATTGGATTTTTATTTATGCGGGTACTTGGAGTCCATCGAAAGCGTCGGAGCGCTACTTTGCTATGAAACCGAACGAAGGATTCGACGAATTCGGGGAATATTGGAAATAGAGGAATCAGGAAGCATGGAAAGCGTATCGCCGCGTCCACATAGCGGGACAGCAGCGACGTCTCCGCGTTGAAACGCAAAAGAATTCATTTTCAGCATCTCGTACGAAAGTAATCGCATACTAAACGATAGAGCACAAAACTCGCTACGTTCTCCTGAAGAAGATCACGCGGAACGTAGGTTGATGTCGTTCTTCAGTTCCTCTAATCGTCCCTTCAATGTTTCCCCTTACTATGAAACACCCGGTACAAATCGATCTGACAAAATTCTCGTGTCCCGTTGTACTTTCTTTCTATTTTAGAATCTTCCCCTTGCTCGTCGCTGTGCTACCAACACGTTAGCTTGCCCCAAAGTGTCTTTCGTTTTACAAGGAAATAACAGATGTACGTCTTTCCTTTTATATTATTTTATTCATCCATTTTGTAGCAATGGAACAAAATTGAATTACGTATGACGCATCCTGCGGTGATAGAACAGAATGGGACATACATAATTCAATAAAATGATATGAAACAAAGACGTGGTGCATCTGTTTGTTATTTGCTGATTATAAAACGAAAGAAACTTTTCGTTATCTATATACCATCGAATATCGAAACTATATCGTTTAGAGATTCTTCAGAGAATGAAGAATATCCTCACAAGGATATCAGAAGGATGTCACTCGTGAGAAGCATCCTGGTGCTTTCACGCTTTTGTTACATGTTTCGGGTTGGCGTTGGAATTTTGGGCGTTTGACGAATCTTCACTCGAATTGGCCATCGTGGTTACGTATTCTAGCTGATCTTTATTGGTACAGATGCGATCATTACAAGAGTTAACAAGTAATAGCGGCGATCGGACAAACGTGATGTCGATGACAATGAATTTAGGTTCGATAACGAATCCACGGCCAACGGGATGGCGAATGCGAGGTGACACACGATCCTGGTGTGACTCCACGTACAAGTAGAACTTATCTGAATGAACTGACCCGCAGTCCAAGTGGAACTGCCCTTATATACTCCTCTCTATACCTCCCGGGTCAATCTTTATTTTTAAGGAGAGCTATATAATTATTCCGTGCCTCTGTTAGGTACACGTCCCCCTCCCGTGACCGTGACTACGTTCAATGACCCATTGTGTCACTTCGAGCCCAAGCCCACTGTCATAAACCTCGGGCAACCATACTCGGATTAGAACATTACAACAATTTCTCAGTTTTATTATTTAATCGTAGCTATAATAAAAGTCTGGACTAAAGTATCGGGGGTTTTCCTCAACGTTCCAAAAGAAAGGTCCCGATGTCCTTTCATCTCCGACATATATATTAGATCGGCAACTAAGTGATTGCGGGTTTTGTCGTTGCCACGTAATGACAAAACCCGCAGTCACTTAGTTGCCAACCGAATAATACGAATCTGCTTGAACGCGACAATGCCGCTCGTAACCGTCCACCGGCTCGATTCAAGGACCGGTCAGGTGCGTTCTCGAAAGTACGCTTGACGAAATAATACGTTCACCGGGGAAAAGTGCAGCGACCCCTTCCTCGAACCGTAACAACGTCGCGTTATCGAAGCTAATAACAGCTCGAAACCAGAGTGGTCGTTAACGAAGACAAAAAGCGCAGCGCGCAATTAAGCGATACGATTGGAGCGGCTGCTGCAGCCACGATATTTGCTTGTCACTCTCCGTATCGCAATCGAGACGGCCGCGACCCGGCCGGCCCGCCAGTCGGAACGAGTAGATCTTTTTTTCTTTTTTCTCTTCTCAAGCGGAGTTTTTGCTCGACGTTATCTCGCGCGTTGTAATCCGGTTAGAAGGCAGGCGAAAGCACGGAGAAAGCAGGAGACACAAAGGGAAGGAAAGAGAAGCGGAGGATGCAGAGGGGGTTGATAGGGGCGGTCGCATCCCGCAAGAGCAATGAGATATACAAATATTACGTTACCATATTCCTGAAAAACTTGTTTGCTAATTTAACGCCAGTTCGTTCAATTATTTATGCTAATGTATCATATTAAAATACAAATTAGCAACGGATTCGAAATCTTGCGGAAGTTTAAAAAATGTACTCGCACTGTCGCTTGAGAAATAGAAAGAAGGACTCGGGATGATTTTATCCTTTGTTGGAGTTGTCGTGCGAAATTACCTGATTATGACCCTTGCGAGTTAATACACGTTGAAGGGATCGATATCCGCAAGTGTTACTATTCAAGTAGCTACGTTATCCGCGGATCATTTGCTCGACAAGCAACGGATAAGATAACGAGGATGCTTCCAAATTGACAGACCATCGCGCTCCGCTTTATCATAGCAATTAAAAATCTGTTAACACCTCGACGACTCGTGTATTTCTAATTCCATTGAATACCATTGCTACGATTTCAAAGAAACGTTCAACAACATAGAATACAATTAAATTGCAACAAGTAGTAAAATATACTTTTCATCGTTAGTTCGCCATCGTACGGTTTAGCGACGATCTCAATAAAAATTGGACAAAATTCCGTGTACGATGTTGGTATTGCGATACTTTTACACGTCTCGGCCTGCGCCGAGGAAGCCTCCTGGATCCGCCACTGAGAACAAGAGCCGGTCAGCCGTGGTCGTGGTTGGTGATCGATTGCAGAGCGTTTCCGGTGGAAAGTCGGGAAAGGAATAATAGCGTGCGCGCGCGGGGGTGGCCGCGCACCCCCAGGAGGAGCCGTGGCAGAGGGTGAGCGACAAGTAATGGCCGCCGCGGTCGTTATTTATCGCTCTGTCCCGGTGCACACGCGAACACGTAGGCGCGCACCGGCAATTTCCAGCGATAAGCGAGCGCGTGCTCGCGCTCGCTCACGCCTGTCCCGGCGATTAGTCGCGCGACTGAATAAACGGCGTGACGACCGCTCTAAACTCGAACAACACCGGCCTCGCCGATTAACCGCGCGCCTCCTCTTCGTCTTGTCGTCGGCCGCCTGAAATCGCGCGTACCCATCGAATCTTTCGGCTCTTTCTGGACGCAATTCTTATCCATCGAAATAAAACATCACGCAGCGGTCGAGTCGGCCATAGGTTGATCAGGACACGCCTATCGAGATCTTGGAATAAATTACACGCTTTACGTGGCTTTTATTGTTTTCTAGTAATTTTCCTGCGGATTTGTTATTCCGTTCGTGTGTCGTATTTCGTTGTTTTAATTCTCAGTCGGTTTAGTTGCTTTGTATTAAAAAAGAAGGTAATTAATCGAATCCTTGGTACGAAGAGTACAAATTGATAACGCGATGGAAATTCTACGTAGAAAGCGACGAGCTTCCCTTTCGCTTAATCGCTAGCTTCGAAAATCCGTTTCTCAGTTTCGTTTCAAGTTTCACGTCCGATACGTTTCTCGTTAATTTCAACCAAATGCAACGATATAAAATCGTAAGCAGCTTTTTAATTAGTCAGAGGATATTTAATTTCTTGTTATTATTTATCTAATCTCTGTCCGACTAGATTCAATTCAGCTTAGAGAAATGGACTTCGCTTACGATTCCTTTCATTCTTATCGTATCTGCCTTACTATCGCTCCTTGTACAACACCAGTTGCCTATTTACTTTCAAACCGTTCTACTTTTATTTCTACTTCATTGCTGCCTAACCATATCGTTGCTTTTGCCCGTCCAGAGGATATTTTACTCCCTTATTTTCCTATTTCTATAAAATTAAACCTCGCAAACTGCAGACTCAATTTCCTCAATTTACAAGCTGGTGGGATAGAACGGTGGACAACTGGAGCGACGATACGCGTCTCGTCACGCAGATCTCTAAACGGAGTATTCGTTAGAATCGTCGAGTAAACACGACAAATGCGTATCCTAATTACATACGGCCGGCACTGTGAGCGTATGCGAGCCTCGAGGACGATGTTGGTCGGAAGATGGGAAGCCAGGTTTCTTTGGCGGACCAGGCTGCTGGAAACAGCTGGGCGCCACGATCGGAGGATCGATGGAGTCGCGGATGTTGGGAAGTCTGCGGGTGCAACCGCGACGAACGTAATTTATCGCGACCATATAAACGCGTACGAACGCGCAACAGCTATTCCCGGCGACAGTCATGGGTTTTACTGCCTAAGATACAACACTTACCATTCTCATCATTAAAACGTCGGCCGGTTGGCCGACGCTCGGGGAATAAACCACGCGCAGAATGTAAGCTACGTACCTAGTCGACCAAAGCGAACACATGTAGCGATAAGCGCTGCCGGTATAAATTACGACCGATAAAAAGCTTTTACGGTAAATATTAATCCAAGTATTGGCTCATTAAGACGAGCAATCTGTTTCGTTCGAACGCTGCCTTTTATTTCACCGTTACGCGGAATAAATTTACACGCCGCCACCTTTCCACGGTCCACGATCGATTCCCGATCGTGCTAACCGGTGTATCCACTTTCTTCCTTGCAATTTTACATCCTGCCTCTTACGCTTTACCTCTTCCTTTTCCTTTTACCCAATAGAATTTCCATGGAGACCGCGTCGCGTGGAAAATCGCGCGCGCGCCGCTGATTCAGCCCGAACGATTCTTTAATTCACCCATTACACTTACGTAAATAATAACCGCGATTGCGTAGACGGCACGGCCGAGCCTTGAATATTAAAACAATCGTCCCGACGATACCGCCGATCTATCCCGGCAGCGGTGCAATTTTATTTGTTCGTCGGCTTCGAGGGCAACTTTCTCCGGCGATTAAAACGTTCTATAACCGGATCACAGCGTGCACCGTGGAGGATGGCAATTTTTCGGAGGAATAATCGCTTCTTTTTCCAAGATCCGCAGCCGTTGGAGCGTGCCCAGACCTCGGCGGAATAATAAACGCGAGGCAAGTGGGTACGCCGCAACAAAGAGCCTTTCTACCGTGCTTAGACCGTGGCATTATTATTTATTTATAGCGTCATTATGTTGTCTCTATTGTTGTTGCGGCTCGAGAGCGTATGGTAAATGTTGACCGGGTCTCTCTCCCTCTTTTTCTCTCTATCTCTATCTCTCTCTATCTCTCTATCCTTTCGTCCTCGCACCCCCACCTCTCTCCCTCTCTCTTCGACCGCTGCCTCTCGAGCCACACGATCGAGAATACATAATTATCGAACGCTTTTGCCGACGGCAGGAATCAAGGACGATACACGTGTATTTTTTCTTCCATTAACAATTATAATGGACTGGACCGAGAGGTTCGAGATCGAGCGATTCCAGAGAGAGGAACGACGACGATTAGCAGCGGAAAAGTTGCACGGAGCATGGAAAATCGTGGTGGAGAAATTGCCTCAGCGCGGTGTTTTTAACCCTCATGATAGACACACTTTTGGATTAATATTTATCTGGGATAGTTGGTCAATTAAATTCGTATCGGCGAAATGTTTTACGCGCGCAATTATTGGCTTGGCAACTAAGCGATTGCGGGCTTTGTCATTAGGTGGTAATGACAAAGACCGCAATCACTTAGTTGCCAAGATAATATTCTCTTCGTATTTACTCGAGCGGTGATCGTACAATTATTCGACTGGTAATACGAATAATTGTTTCCTCTTAATTTCAGACACCAGCACCACTCTTGCTATTAATTTAGCAAGTAATTAATTAACCAGGAACGATCAACTTTCTAATCGGTCGTTTGAAAAATGTTGATTGTAAAAGGCAATGTTGCGACAACCGGGCAGCTTGAAAATATATCTCACGTTCGGTACCATGTCCATCCTCCACGTAGCGCATAAATATTTATGCATAATACATAATTTTATCCGAATAAGCTCTTATCTGAATAAGTTATTCGATGAAACTTTTATTAGGATAAATTCTTACACGAATTTCTTGTTCGAATAAATCCTTATTCCCTGCGATATTTATTCACTAGCGACGGATAACATTTTATTTCTTGTTCTTCTTTGCTATCTGTTGTTCGAATAAAGCTTTGCCCAACACTGTCACCACCTCAAACCCGATATTCACGTTGTTCGTTTTCCACACACATCGAAGTTTCACTTTAACGTTTCACGTAACGATGTCTCGTTCTTGTGAAATGTGTTTAATAATTATAATACTTTTATATATATATAGTTTAGTGATTGTAATAGAAAATATTTCTACCGTGAAATATGTACGTTTCAACGAGCAAAGTTCACTTTGACAAGTGTAGTGAAAAACGCATGTTGGCCATGATATTTCCGAACGCTACATGGAAAACTTGTAGCAAGAGGGTTAATACAATTAACCGGGCGAACGTGACAACCCAAGACGGATTGTCACGAGCCACCGTGGATGACAGCGGTTGAATAATTACCGGCAGCTAGTCTGGTTTTATCGTTGACCGAACAAATAACAGAGGCCTGAGTGTGCTTAATGCGGTCGAAAAAGGGAGGGAAAAAAGGAAGAACGGAGGTGATGAATGACAGGCACGTGGAAACGCGGCGTGTTTTCCAGCTACGCGGAAAACCCAGGAGAAAAATCGCGGCCGCTTTTTTCCTCATATCGTTAGAAATGTAAATCCACTGACACCGAAGCCACATAATCACGACGCAGGCGAATGATTAATTCAAATTCGATACGGATCGTTGGATAGGTTGTCGTTTTTATCGAGAAACGGAAGTCGATCAGGCCACTTCTTCCTTAGACTTTGTAACACGAAGAAGCGGACGAGTGGTCCGCAATGGCATCCGAAACGTTTTTCAATTTTCCATTGGAAAGTTTGTCTCGAAAGTTTCGATCGCCTTGAACGCCCTTGAAAGTATCGATAGACTTGAAACCAGATCAAATGGAAAAGATTTCCCGATGATTGCGACGAAGCTTGCGAAAAGATAAGCTTGCTGCATATGCATATCGCTTATTGAATAACATAATCGTGTATAATGTAACGTAATATATGCAGCGAACTAACGTATGCACTTAAATAAGTCGATGATTAAATAATGACGATTCAGAATACTTTTATGATATATTTATCTGATAACAAAAACCTATTTACAGTTGTTAATATATGTCGCAGGCTATAAACACGAATAGAACTTAGAATAGAATTTACGATGATACGAATTCTCCGCACTTTCTTTGCTATTTTATATCGATGATGACATTTGGGCTCCAAGATATTGACCATACGCCAAACTTTCAACGTTCGTAAAAATAACCGAGATTTTCGAAATCGCGCACTTTCACAAGACTCATCGAAGCAGCCAAGATCTTCAGGATCTTCGTCGGTTTCGATAGTTTTATGAATTCTTGGACCATCGAATCTTCTCATTCGAAGCTACTCGAATTTTCACGATGTTTGAAAAACGTCGAATCTCTTGGAGACTGACGTTCGAACGTTCATCGCTAGCGCTAGCCGAATGGGCTCGCGATGGAGCGTAGCGCTATCGCGTCGCGACCGGTATCAAAGTGGCAAGGCTGGCCACCTTGCCCCAATAAGCCTGAACAGGATATTCAATCCTGTGCCGTTGTCGGCGTGCCGCGTTGTATATTGTCTGACGTGCATACAGCTGGATTGCACAATTCGTGGCACGCTTATGCACGACAAACTCGCGATATATTTACCTGTACACGGTTTTACGTGTATTCGCGCGCCTCGTAACCACTTGCCCGCGACGATGCAGTTGAGTTACTTTGGTTACTCTCGCGGATGATTGGCGTGGACGTAGCGCGCGTTCCTCGTCTCTAGCGTTCCAGCTCCACCAGGTGGCCAGGCTTCCAGAGTCCAATGTTTCTCTCCGCTTTTCATATTTTTGTTTATACTTTGCACGATCATCGCGTACGACTAGTATCGAATAATGCGATTTGAACGAATTTTATTCCTCCGTTTCATTCTCTCGTTGCTGGAGGTTCAAATTATTGACGAACATCGGCCAGCACACAGTCGCTTTCTGTATAACCGTAACAGCTCGCTACGGTGCAAGTCTTTGCACACTCGCTGCAATTCAATAGAAATTCAATTAAGACAGTTGACACTGTCGTTGTGTTTTCGACGTTACGATAGAACGTTTTTCCCTGACGTCGACTCTTCGCTTGCTGCAATAACTGCGACTAAACTTCCCTGTGAATTGAAACTGAAACGTGCAATACAGCTGCACCGATCCACAGTTGCTTGTAATAAATAGCCGGCGTTTGATCAAAACTATAGAAACTTTTAGAAGACCAGTGTTCGAGACAGATGTTTCGAATTCTGAGATCTCAACGTTTTAAGTGCCCTAACTTGCGTGTTCCCGTATGAACAATTTTCTATCGGTGCTCTTTTATTCCTACCAATTAATATCGACTATCGATCGGTTGCTTTTCATCGATATTTACCAGCTGTGTATATGGTTGCCGGAGATAAGGCGAAATTTAGATCGAGAAGCTTAGCAGCTGGGAGTGCGTTTCGTACGTGTGCAATGATTTGCGCGTGTCAAAATACTTAGAGGAAACTGAAGCTGCAGCCAAATCCACGAGATTTGTGGCACTGTCGTGGAAGGGATCGCGTGTAAGTTGGAACAACGGTGTCTAGTTACGAACGCGCGGGCGTCTAGGTGTCGCAGCAAGAGAGCAACGTTGTAAAACGACTTAAATGCCACACACCAGCGGCGTTACACACCTGGATAGCGATACTCGTCCGTTGGTGAGGTAGGCGACGCGCGAGCGCGCTGCCGCATACGAACGCGCACGTGCACCAACAAGGACGCACGTGTACTACAAGAGACAAGAAGAGAGACAGAGGGTCGTGTACGCGGCGTTATACGCGTCGGCGGTGGCGAAGTTTTGTCCAGTGACGTAATTAATGCACTGGCTAGGCTGGAACTTTCTCGTGTCGAGGTCGGTGTAACACCCGCCAATTCCGCCTAACGCTGATTATATTTTGGATGTCCACATCTGGACCTGTAGCTCGCCTAGAGCTTCTAAAAATACCAACAGCCAAGCTCATTCGTTTCCAGCATTTCTCAAGTATTCGTTCCTCAAATTACGAATCGATTTATCCACGTTATACCGTGACGAGTTAGGTTGCGTTAGATCATTGCGTTTATCGATACGTAAAGCTTGTACGCGATCGTTATGATTTAACAGTGGAAAATATAGCAGGCAGAAGTATGTACGTATATGGGAAGGTATCATCGTGTATGGGATAGGTATGGGGTCATGGTACAGCGTCGTCGATGAAATCCGAACCCAACAATAAAGAGCGCAGGTCTCGTGGGGGAACTAGACTCGCGTGGTTCTTCGAATAAAGCGCATCTCCAGAATATCCAACATAGAAATTCTCCAACGATTCCAATCAAAAACTCTAGGATCCTCAATAGATGCACCTTGCTATGTTACCAACGAAACAATACATCGCGACCTTGAGATACCCACAGTTAGAGAAGAGTTAACAATCACCAAAACCCATTAGCTGCCCAATTACTTGACGCGACGGATCAGATCCGCAGACCCTTTAGATTTAAGCGTTAGATTCAACTAGCATCAAACATACTATAAACTCTTATAATCCAAGTTACAGTACCACGGCAAAATAATTTATTTATAATTCTCAATGAGAATTGATTGTAAAAAGTTTAGCAAGTAAAAAAGAAATCTTTAGAATATATATATTGTATCAAGGAGCATTTAAAAAGGACCGTAATTGGCGCTAAAACTACCGACAGATAAGGTAGGAAGCTGATACGCGTCGATGAAAGCGCAGAGAATAGGAAAATGTTTGTAAAGCAAAAGACACGATGTTTCTGTTATTCGTGCATTTTATAGAAAATCGTTCGAATCTCTAGAGATGCACCGTTGTGAGTGCACAAAATTTCAGTGGAAAGTTACGAATCGACCATGTTGACCGTGGCAGTTGTAGCGTTAATGGACAGAATGAAAACTGTGTACGTGCGATGCGACGAATTTTAGGTTAGGTGACAAACAATGGAACATGGAGCGCCGATTCAACGGCATTTTCCTCTCGCGAACGCGTAGATCCCGTGGAAACGGCTTCTCCTCGCGCGGCAATGTAATGGATAAACGTTAGCCGGACACGGCATTAATATACAGCGATAATGAGGCTCGTGAAGGAGGGGAAACGATTAACGTTCGATCGAAAGTAACGCGGCGCGCTACTCGCATACACCGTACAGACAAGATAATTTTTCCTTGCAACATAGTCGTAGCCGCGGTAAAAAAAACGTCTCTAATTGGATCGGGCAATTTGTCACGATCGACGACCACACGGAGAAATCATCGCGTAAGCCAGCTACGATTTTCAATTATCGGCTGATCTTGTCTTTCACGTTGATCGCGTCTACCATGTAATAGCCGGTAAACGACATTGCAATTTTCTGATAACGGGAATTGATTTTAATTCGAGCCGTAACGATGCTCGTTTAGAAGCCACGGGCGCCCGCACCCGTCCAAACCTTGCCATATATTTCCTGCGCAGAATTCGCACGTTCAAGGTTGAACGAATTGCCCATCTCCATAAACAGCGAAAACGATCGATCGGTAAATTGAACGCGTTCGAAATTGCAATCTCGCTCCAGCTTTCCCACGCCGGTTTCAACTTTTTTCTACTTCTCCGCACGAGTTTCCAGCTCGTCCTTTTTCCATCCGACACCCGTTACATCGGATACGCCCGGACGAAAGTACACGGTCGAGTGTGGGTGTGTGTAAGAGGTCCAGCCTTGCCTCGGACGGAGGCTGGGTGTGGCCGTGACTAAAAGTTCACTAGAGCACACTTAACACACTTAACACGCGGTTTCTCCGCGCGATAGACGAAGGCCCCCGACCGATATGCAGGTACACGCTGCCAAGAGAAACCGTTTCTTCGCCATCCATCTTACAATTACAGTCTTCTGTTATCGTTCATCCTCCACCAGCTTCATCCATGCCCACCACTTCCAATCGCGCCGAATCTCCGCACGCGCCGCACAATTACGATCGTTGTTATTATACTTGGAGTAGCAGCCGATACACTAAGATACCTGAAAGTGTTGGAAATTTTGGTCATTTAGAAAGTCTCGCGAGACACGAAGGTCTTGGCTATTTCGGTTAGCGTTTTCAGAGCTTGGCGCGCGGTCAATATTTTGCGAGCATCTCAAAAATATCCAAATATCATATTAATTTCGAATTTTCAACGTGATATTGATATTTCTATATATATTGTTTATTATTCGAGTCGATAGTATGCTATGTAATGACATTGACGTAAATGTCGGAGAAAATGTAAGAAACTCGAGATATCGAAAATGCATTACGCCAACCACTTCCAAGACTTTCGACACTTTCGGCGATTTTGTGGCATAGAATCGTTTCCAAACTGAGATCTAAATGTCCGTCGCTGAGCAACTCTTTTTATCGCTCGTCGAGCTAAAATTCTCTAGAAAATCGAGCAAACTTGCGGACTTGCCACAGCAAATTCTTCAACTCGCGGAAAAATCAACGAATTATGAAACTCTTGCGCAGTTATTTTCTGCTACCCGAAATTACTCTCCAGAGATGATACTCTTCGATTTTGCGTAATTCGCAGATTAGATAAAACTAGAGATAAAAAGAAAACTACTTTCTTTAATTGGAACGAATATTCGGTAAAAAGTTTATCGACGTTACGGCGATTCGCAGCTTAAAATCGTCAAATAGCCTTCTGTTGCAGACTCAATTTCATCCCTCGAGAATAAATTTGGACAGCAAAAATAAATCGCGTAACACACGTCTGTATATTCTCTGCATATTCCCAAAGTTTCCCAACTTTTTGAATTTGCGGATCGAGGAGGCATCTTCCCTCGTTGATGTGAAAGATCGAAACCAAATGGAAAGATCGTAGGTGGTTGATCGGTGCGAGGGAAAATAGCCGATTGGAATGAATAATCGGCTCGATGGACGAGTTTCTACGGCGGTTTTTTGCCCGCAGAGAAATTAATATCGCGCGCTGATCGAGTGGAGAGCATTTGCATATCGACACGTGGAAGATCGCGTCGACTCCCGTTCGAACGCGGCTCCATCTCGTTCACAGCAAAATTGATGCGGCTGTGATCGCGAAAACTCGACCACCCAGTATCCCGCAGCCTTGAGAGCGAATTTTTATCGAATTTTTCCAAGCCTGGCGTACGCGAAATCGACGCCTCTCTGATTTACAGCTTCACTGACGATGATGACGACATTAACGTTATCGATCGTTGGCGATCTTTCGCGGATACTCGAGAAGTTGTATCCACGTCCTCTCGGAGCGATTAATAGCCTTGTCGCTAGTCGTTTTTCAAGCGCGCGTCGAGGAAAGCGTATTTCGTTGATTCACGAGAGAATATTTTCATTTTCCGCGACGTTTACGTTCGGATCTCGGATCGCGTAAAACATCACGATAGCGATCGCGATGGTATTTCGACTGTCCAGGAGTTGCTTAATGGCTGTCCATTTAGCTCTGGCAAACATCTTCTTCCCATAAAAAGGGAAAAGCAAAAAGAAAAGAGTGGGAAAAAAGGGGGAAAAACAGGTTAATAGCGTGGAACGCTGGTGTGATTTTTTCCAACCGGGCGTTACGGATTGACTGGTGAAACGAGAGAATATTCAGCTGGATCGACGCGACATTAACGATATCGTTAGCGTAAGAAACGACGACCGCTACGCGCGGCGTTTGCTCGCTCGATCGACAATTTATTCGCTCCGGACGCCGATCGTTAATTACAAAATTACAGAAATCAGTTAAGTCAATGAAATCGCGTAACATAGTGTTTGAGGCCCTGAACGAGGAGGATGATGATGCCATTAAAGTGGCATCGAGCCTCCGTGAGGCAGAGAGAACGGCGCTCGCGCGCTCCAGCCACAGACCACACACGCCTGTCTACACGTGTCTACACGCCAGCCAACTGTATGGTAATCGTGGCCAGGCTGCCAGCCATCCTATCATACCGTATATTATCTAACTGCGGATTACGGCCGGCGAATCGCAATTATCCCGCGTCGCCTCGTGCCTATCGTTTCGCGCGCCTCACCGAAAGCCACCATTTTACCGATCATTAGACAACGTTTGTCCGTGATTAGTAGGCTGCGGATATTTACGCGAAATTACATTTTTATAGCAACGATCGAGCAGATGGCAGCTAAACAGACACGTACTTATTAAGTATCCTGATGAATACTTAACGCACACGTATACCGTTTACAGATTCTTCAGAGAATGAAGAATATCGTCGCAATATCAGAAGGATGTCACTCGTGAGAAGCATCCTGGTGCTTTCACGCTTTTGCTATATATATTGCGTTGGCAACTAAGTGATTGCGGTATTTTGTCATTAGCTGGTATTGACAAAATCCGCAATCACTTAGTTGCCAACTCAATAGTATACCTTTGAATTTCATCATACGCATGTTGTTAGCAGATTGTCAAATTTCACACGTTGACTGCCACGGGGGTCACCGGTGACCGGTACTCGATTTGGCTATAGCGCCGTGGGGGCCACCGGTGACCGGCGACGCAGCAAATATTAAAAGTACATAGCACGATTGTTTGAAGAAAGCACAATCGTAATAATTGTCTACAACGCCGTGTGGGTCACCGGTGGCCATCGCCACGAAAAATGCTTCGAGCATGATTTTATAACTGATTTTATTTGCTGCAAATAATATTTCAACATAATATGCATCGCATAATGAAAAGTTCACGTCGGCGCCTTCGGCAAACCATGGAAAATTCGTCTGGCAGTCAACGTGTTAACGAACGAATTCAGAGACGTAAGTTTCTTTGCGCGGTCTACGTCCTCTTTTCAATCAAACGTACGAAAAGCTTTCGCAGGTGGACTGGACATCGGACGATTACCGTTAGGTTGTCCGAAAAGTTTCTTTCCTTTTATGTGGAAATAATAGTCGCGCGTTTTTTGTTTTATATCATTTTGTCGAATTACGTACGATCGATTTTGTTCCGTCGAGACAAACACCGCGACATTTCACACACTTGGTTTCACGTTTTTACGGAGGTGCATTGTTGTAGGAAACACGTTTGCGAAAGAAAGACACTTTCCGGACAACCTAATATATCAGCATCGATCATTCGTCTTGCGACAAACAATTATGAACAAACAGTGTTGTGTATTTTTCCACCGTTAGATTTTTCTCACAAATGCACCAGTCATTAACCAGTTTCGACGATGTTTACAGAGTCGAACGATGGAAATGGAGAAATGGTCAACGAGTTTTCTCGTCACCTCTGTCTGTCTGTTCGTCTCTCTGTCTCTCGTCTATTTCATCTTTTTCTTTGCAATTCAACGAGAACCCGACGAGCAGGGACAGTGATCCGTGGAATTTCACTTGGTAATCGCGGTGCAGTCACTTCACAATTCTCTCGATCTCGATATTCTAATTCGGCCGCGGTGAGAAACCGTATCTATTCAAATTGCCCGCCGTCCCATCGGTCGGCGGCGTGGCCAGTGAATTTAAAAAGACGCGTATACGCGCTGGTGGGCGGTGGAAAAGGTTAAGAGTATTCACCACACGTTTTCTGCGTGCACGCGTCCGACGTGGGAATTCGTAAAAGCTGCGGCGCCCTACGATTTTCGTTGGCGATCGACGTTCCTTGAAAAAATCGCCGCGCCAACGAGACAAACGTGTCTGCAGAAGTTGTTCGCCGAGACACGCAGCGGCGGGTGGCCCCGTACAGTAAAAAATCGCTCGTTGTTGGTGCACCGAGGACGAAACTCGTGGGAGCAATGGGATCTGAAAGAGGAGAAACAGAAAGGAGGAAAATCGCCGAATCTCGAGGCGAACGCATTCTCCGTCTCGAATATTCATCGGAATTCGATTGCGCAAGCTTCACCTGCCGATCGCGAAGGAAAAGATCAAGGTGGAAAGAAGGCGACCGGTGGACTGCGAGAATACGTGGAAATCCGTGTCGAACCAAGTTCGCTATTGAAAGATCGAGCCGGTGGAGATTTATGTCGTGTCGGGACCGTTTACTTGTAACGCCTTGAATCGTAGATGGCTATCCTTGCGGAAAGCCGCATACGCGCCACTATCCCGCGCCAACAACCAGCCGTTGAGGTTGAAATCGAGCCGCGATTCCGTGTCATACGAGAGCCACGAGCGGTTCTCTTATTCCACTCGCTGCACAACAATTCCAAATTTCTACGTTTCTACGAAATTCCTACAGATTCCTCGAATCTTGCTCGGTTCCGCGGATTCTCAGATTCCAGCAATTTGCGAGCTTATTTGTATCGGTGGAAAGGCGCGGTAATTACGGCGAGATACGGCGATCGTGGACAACAACCGGCGAGGAGACGAGAGGAGAGGAGAGAAGAGTCGTCGGGCGGGTCGTATGCGTTAGCATTTAAGCGCGGGTCCGTTGGACTGGCAAGGGCAGCAGCCGGGGGCTGCCGGCCTCTGAGCAGTTAGCCAAAGTCATAAATCGAGTTTCGAGAGCTGAATCGCGGCCACGGGACGCACACGCACTCGGAACGCGCGTGCTTTATGCATTGTACGCGCGTAGATAGGGGTGGCCCGCCATAATTCACCCTGCTTCTTCCCTCTTGGGATTTTTGTTTCGTTCGACTTTATATAATACATCGGCCACGCTCTCCGATCTGCTATATCCTACCTCGTTATTCCCTGTTTATTCCACGAAATGTGAAACAGAAAGTTTCTCCAAATAATACGATCGTTTATTCCACGCTGTCCGCTGCTTTCTACGATCTGGAAAAAATTGTTCCGTTCGCGGGAAATGTAAGTAGATCGGGTCGTGCTTTGTCCCGCGTGCTCACTTCCGGCCGTGGTTTTAGCTAGGGAAAATTAATTTGGAATTTAGTATACGACCTTAATGGCCGTGTCCCATATACACGTGCATATGTGTACGTAGGTAGGCGACGTGTACACGTGCAGCGAGATGCATTTGAACGCATCCTGGTGTAACTGGCAGCATTGTGGCGGGCCGGTCGATCGTGCCGGCGCCGCTTCCTGCTGGCGTAATAATTAACGAACAGACCGGCCAGCTTTATGTTTGTTTAGGCAGCTGAACGAGCTTCGCGTGAACTCTCGCCATCTCGGGAAAACTATAATGAATCTCGTGTCACCTCGTTGAGTGCATAAAGAGCTGACCTTAATTGCGCGCCGGCTCGCCGCGACGCCGCGCCACCAGGAAACCAACTCGTTTGCCGCGCCGCGTACGTCCCTTCCTTATTTCCATCAATTCCTTCGGACCAACTTCTCCCTCGGTTCGTTCGTTCTAATTGCTAGCTGCGATTCAAGTCGCTCACATGTTTCAGCGACGAGGATGATGCACATTCGCTCGTCAAAGCGGCACAATTCTTCGCAACTGTTGCGATTTCAATTATATTCTACTCGGTTTTTGAACGAAATTATCCACGCGAAAGGACAGAAATAAATCGTATTAAGGAGAAAATGTGAAGGATGGTGTTTCTGTCCAAGCGGATAGGACAAAATGATCGTAGGAACTGGAAGGATGTGGAAGCGGAGGCCACGCCGCTTCGAAGCTTCTTTTCGAATCGCAAAGCGGATTCCACGACGAGGACACGGTCGAACGAATCGCAGTTTCGCAAAACGCCCAAGATCCTAATCGTTTGTTGCATAGAGCGAGGAAAGCACCGCGGCGCTCTCCCAGGCACACGTTATTAACCCATTGTTTAGCGCATGGTAGCACTTAGAGGCAAGTGGAAGATGCAGTAATTTAAACGTCCTTTGATCCGCGAGAGTTGTTTTCAACTATCGCCCCGTAAATCATCTCGCGCTCCATAAAGCTGCGGCCTCCGTCTCGCTCT
The DNA here is from genome assembly GCA_014737505.1 of Bombus sibiricus. NCBI lineage: Eukaryota > Metazoa > Arthropoda > Insecta > Hymenoptera > Apidae > Bombus > Bombus sibiricus. The sequence continues at coordinate 5,710,308 of JACXIM010000119.1, read as the reverse complement.
CTACTCCACTTTTCTCGCTCATTCGCCCCCGCTCCGCGGCCAAATAACAGGCCACGATTTACAGCGTAGTAATTTACAGCCGAACGTAAGCGTTGCATACCGCGGCCTCATCGTGTAAATACGCCACTTTATTTCGCCTGGGTCTGCCCCTTCCATGCGGCTCTCTTCCACGCGATTCCGTCCATTTCTGAATTGTCTGGCAGTGTGCGCGCATAGAAAGTACAGTCAACCGAGAAATTCCTTGCCAGAGAGAAAGAATGTGGGATATTTGCGCGAACACAACGTCCAGCTGGCCGAAAACGCGATGGAAATGGCAGAGAAAAAAGTTAGGTCGGACGATGAATGGCAGAGGCAAGAGAGGCGCAGCATCTGTAACGAACCGATTGCAATTAGCAGGTAGACAGTTCAATAATGCCACGAGAATTCCATACGCCAACTAATTATCGGTTGCTTTATTTCGCCGGTTCGACGCGTACCGTTATTCGCCAGCTTTCTGCGCTGTAATTTTCATCCCGAAAGCTCTGTCCGTCGTGCTTGCTCCCTTCGAGCGGACGGCAAGAGAGAGGAGGACGCGCGAAACTTCATCTTCCTCGAGTTTCTCTCGATAGGCTGCCGATAAATTGCTAGGGCTACGAAAAATCGAAGGTATAATTGTTAGTTCCGCGTTGCGATCCAATTAATAATCGGCGGTGAGGAGGCCGTGCGAGGCGGATACGCTCTCCGGACCGGTGCAATCAAGCGGTGCACAGCACGCGTAAGCCGGAAACCGGCTCGATGGCTTCTGGGTATCTATTTAACGACGTTACTGCGTGGCCCGTTGGCAAAAATCGCCACTACCGTTCCTCGTATCTTCTCGTTGCTCCTTTTATCGCCAACTCTTATAATCTCGCCGATAATAATTCTTCGTACAAGTAATTCCCTCTGGCGGTTCCCGCGGCAATTCCAGGCTACCCTCGAAGGGGCGAGTCCAGTCGTTGGTTGTCGTTGGTGTTCGCGTCGTGCCGTGCGGTCGTTTAAAGTTTTAAGCGGAACCGTGGCGCGGAGTGTCGAAAAGAGTAGAAAAAACGCGTGGCAGAGAGAAACGAAGGGGGCCGAGGGTGGGAAGAGCAGCGGAGGTGGTTCAGTGGCGTTGTCCCACGGGGCGACCCACCGTTCGACTTCTCCCCGCCTTATATAAACCGGCGATCCAGCACGCTTTGCTGCTCGTTTTGCTCGATTTCGATTGCGCCGGCCCAGAAGAAGCTGCTGAACACGCTGGAACATTGCTCGCAATTTAAATAAATTCACCGTGTCGTCCCCGTGGCTCTGCTCCAACCGTTCCTACCTCTCCTCCTCCTCCCTTTCCTTCTTCCACGCTCCTCTCCTCAGCTTCGTTCAGCGACGATTCTCGATTTTTCGAGCCAGACAAAGTAGAAACGCAGAAACGTCGCGATCCTACGATGCCAAGTAGCGAGCATTCGTACGAGTTGGCGAACTCGGTGAATGATAAGGAACGCGGCTGGTTCGGCGTAAACGTCGAGGCGGCCGAGTCAGGACGACGAATTAAGACTGGTCGGTGATTAGAAAGGCAGAGAGGAGCGTTGGATCGACGGAACGCCGCGGCGTGGTCGGCTACGTCACGGCGCGTATCGGGTACGCGGTGAAAATCGTTTGCCACGTCGCGTCGCGTCGCGTCGATCCGCGTGCCGCGTTCAGCGGATAGAAGATGAGTGAAAGGTTGCCTGGTCGGACCAAGGTCTCTTCAATGTCTCGTGCCGGCTTCACCGGAATAGCCGTAGAAAACGGGTCGTTGCATCGAACCCGGCCGCGAACGAAATTTACTGGCTCGATAGCTGGCGATCGGAATTCGCAATTTGAAAGGAAACGCCAGTTTACAGATAATTCCAACCTAAAGGGGCAACCGATGGACTTGGCTCGCGTTTAAATCTTATTCCTTCCACTCTCGCGCGTACTTTTTTACATCTATCGCGTTTAAAGCTTCTCCTGTTTTACTTCGTCCTATTTACACGTTCTTCCACCTTACGCGATCTTCTCTCCACTGTTCTTAACCAATTAACTACCGTCCGCTTTTCGCTTCCCTTCCTCGTCGCCTTTCAGTGCGCAATTTCCTCTTTCTGCTCTTCTATTTGGCAGAAGCGTAATTGGAGAATTAATCGAGTCTCGGCTTCAGAAAATCAGGCTTCTTCTTTCCCAAGAGTTACTCTGTCCAAAGGAAAAACGTTGCTCTATTTTCCGCCAGCTCGCCGATTAATTGCATGCCACGTGAGTTCCTCTCGGCGAATTTGTTTTCGCGCCGGATTCGCTATGACGTGCTTCTTCCCTTCTTCCTCCACAACATCGACGAACGTTTCGCTCGGCCGAGAGGGTCCGAGTTTCTCAAGGATAGGCGAGGCTGGTTAATCGCGCGACACAAAGAGACTGTCACGATGTCCTTTGCTTCGTTAAATACCAGCGACGATCGCTCGGCCGCGATGCATCTTCCCTTAATAGAATATTATTCATCGGTGAATGGCGCGTGGCGAGAGAAAAACGGCTCTTCGCGCGATTCGTTTCTGCAGCGTCGCTTTTTCAATTTTCTACGCGGCGATCGTTTCGACCGGAAGCGCAAGAAACGCGTCGAAGACCGCAGGGAAAAAAAGCGGAGGCGCGATATAAGCGACGGGTTATCACGGCGAGCCGGGAAAAATCCGGCTGGAAAACCTGTCGGCGAGACATCGGATACGGCGGTCATTAATATTAATCGAATAAATCCAGACGCGTTTACGTGGCAGGCAGCCGTTGCGATTTTCACACGACCTCGTCAAGGCGACATCGCGCTTCCTCGCTGCGTTCTCTTAGAAAAATACACAAAGTATGTGCGAAACAGTGTTCTCTCGAAAGCGTGTCGCTGGTTTAACTAACTGACGCGTGACTAGCCGACAGCGGCCATCCTTCGTTCGCTCGTCTGCCCTCGCGAGCCAGCAATTCTAATAAATTCTAATCGTATGAGTTTCAAACGCATAAACCTACACTCGCTGGTAGGAAACGCGATGGGAAAGTTGGAAGTTTCTTTGAAAGTTAGAATAATGGGGACGAAAGAAAAAAGAAACATGGATAAAGTTGAATATTATAAAGTGGAATCGTGCGTTTTAATTGCACCAATTGTCCAAGTCAGCGTCTCCTACACGGTAGAAGCGATGAATATCGGCGGGCCAAGCTCATCTCGCACCTCGGTTTCACGCTAAATCGCGTGTCGCTAAATTGCGAATTGAGAATGTTTAGGCGTTTTGCACGAACCCTCGCATCGTTCGTATCCTTCTCTAGCCGGTGGCCAGGACTCGTGGAACGGAAAACGGCGAACAGGGGAGGAAAGAGACGGGGGAAGAGAGACAAAAGGGGAAGGAGAAGGTGCACCGAGAGCGGGTCGAGCGCGCGCTAGTGTTAGGAATGTGGTACCACTGCTTGTCACAGTCACAAGCGCACGCTGCACGGTACCACCGGTACCTTGTATTATGCGGCTGCGGTTGCATATAAGTGCAGCGCGAGTAGTGGCCCGGTAGGCGTACGACGCCTCGTGCGTTCGTCTATAGTTTATATTGTATATCGAGCGGCTTGCCGAACGCTGGCCACGTAGCCGCTTGCTTACCTGTGCTTGCCCTCGCTTCTGCGCGTCCAACGACCTACGATAATTGGCCCTGGCGTAACAGGTTTCGCAAATCCCCTCCACTTTCTATCCGTTCGAATTTCGGAAAATTCGAAAACTTTCTGTTACGATCGAATTTCGCGCGCCTCGCTACTTGTCGGTTCACCTCGCTCGATCGCCAATGGTCGACAGCCGGTCAATCGAGACAATCGGTCAAGTTGTGTTATCGTCGTTCTATTATTGTTCTTATTATCATTATTATTATTATTATTATTATTATTGTCATTCGCAGGCGATTAAATACAAACGTACGTATCGTCGCAACGTAACGTCTTCCTCGAAGGTCCAAGCGCGCGACTAAATTCGAAACGCGATTCGGTTTGCGAACACGAAGCTCGAGGTGTATCGCGCATAACCGGCATAGTTTCGCCTGGCTGAAATCACGAGGCATAAATTATCGCGCATATCACCGTGGCGATGCAATCGGCGTGCACGTAGGATCGGAAACGCAATTAAAATAAAATCAGGGTCCCGGCCGGTGCGCTCGCTGGCCGCTCGCCGCCAGGGAACTGCGCGTCGAATCGATGCCCCTCCCATTGTTTTCAAAGAGAATTGCTGTAAATCGGAGGATTACCAGGCCGGCCGGAGAGATCGAGACTTTTCCGGCCGGATCGTACGAGTACGAGTAAACGATCGTTTTACGAGCGTAGCCCCGATAACGATCTCCGTGTATCCTTGACTAAATCGTGACTAGAAGCGGAGGGAGTGCGCCGATACAACCTCGATACAAACATTGTTCTCATCGGGATACAAATTGCTCGTATGCCGATGCGGTTCGGCCCGTGGTAGGGGAATAAATAAAATCGAAGGAGAAAGGGAGAGAGAGAGAGAGAGAGAGCCCGGACAGCCACGTCCTTAAGCAGCCTGTTCCTAGAACAATTGCATCGGCGATTCCAGGATTTTTAACATCCTCCGCTTAATTCCTTCGACGAACTTTCAACTATGTTTGTTCGTATGTACATAAATCTATTGTATACGCTGAGACACGAAAGTATTCGCACAATTGGAATATGGAAATAAAAAGGGAAACCTTGTACGTGTTATCAAATATATTCAGATACGCGTAATTATAATATCGTACACAGACGTTCATAGTAAAATAAATACACTGTACAAGCTGTTTTAATCAGCTCGATAAGCGAATAATTTAATTAACAATTTGTTCGCAGTGACATATGCAACGTAACGGTTAACACACCAATTTGCAGTAAGAAATGTACGAATTGCGATAAACAGGTTCAAGCGGAAATATTTCTCTGTTTTCACGTTACGAATATCCTCGTCTCCCATTGCACGGTACGCGGCTGTTCGCCGTTATCTCGGCCCTTTGTTTAACCCTTTGCACTGCGAATTTTATTTCAATTTCGTTATCAGCAGCTTTCAAGTGTTTCGTTTGAAATTTACTTCAGCTAAAAAGTAAGACAATTTTAAATAAATAAAGGATGATGGAAATTCACTTAAATATCAGTTTTATTTACAGTATTGTTGTATTTTGTAATTTTTAAGTGTACGATATATCCTGAAACAATTTCCAGGATGCAATCCTGCTTTTCTCTCGCACATACGTAGAATTAATCCTTTGCACTGCGAATTTTATTTCAATTTCGTTACCAGCAGCTTTCAAGTGTTTCGTTTGAAATTTACTTCAACTAAAAAATAAGACAATTTTAATAAATAAAGGAAGAAAGAAATTCACTTAAATACCAGTTTTATTCTATTGTTGTATTTTGTAATTTTTAAGTATAACAATTTCCAGGATGCAATCCTGCTTTTCTCCCGCACATACGTATAATTAATCCTTTGCACTCCGAATTTTATTTCAATTTCGTTACCAGCAGCTTTCAAGTGTTTCGTTTGAAATTTACTTCAGCTAAAAAATAAGACAATTTTGATAAATAAAGGAAGAAAGACATTCACTTAAATACCAGTTTTATTCTATTGTTGTATTTTGTAATTTTTAAGTATAACAATTTCCAGGATGCAATCTTGGTTTTCTAGGACATGTATCGATTTGGACGTAAAAGAATGTCGAGTGAGACTCGACAAAGGAGCTCCTCAGATAAAAACTGATGTCGAGTCACACTCGACATGGAGTGCAAAGGTTTAAAGTCGTGGGCGAAGCTTCGTTTCTGTAAATAAATCGTACGGCGTGTCGCGGCAGAGAATTCGGCGATGATAATTCTATCGTCGAGTGAGATCCGGCTGCGATTTCGGGACAACGGCTGCAGCGGTAGCGCGATAACGGGACAAGAGGAAAAGGAAACGAGAGTCGGCTACCGATACCTCGGCGAGAGCCACGCAAGATGCGTCTGTCGGCCGATCGAGCGTTATTAATTAACCCGATAGGCTGATTAACGAGCGGACTCGCGACCGCCGGTGCGCGCACAGTGTACGTCTTTCATCCGGATCGATTCCGCCTTTCGCCGAATCGGTCGGTTTTCGCGGAATCGCTCGACGATCGGGGACACGCGCGCCGCTCCGCAGGAAGTTCGCCGCTCAAGATTTATCGAAGCGCGAGTTTACGACGAGCGAATATAACAGCAGGCGCAGACTACGCACACGTACGCTACCGTGCACAAGCGTCTGGACACTTATGAATTATGACAAACATATAGAACAATAAAAATAATGCCCTGTTATACGGATTATGCTATAGCACGCGTATTAAGAAGATACCTATACGCGCATATCCACACCACGAAGCTAGAAAAATTGTAAAGCACAAACTAAATATTAACCCTTTGCACTCGAGGACTTTTTCGGTGGGGCGGAGCAGCCACTCCGGATGATTTAGCGTATACGTGACGCGTGTCTTACAGTTAGCGTAAAATGATTTTATATAGAAATTAACTTACAAATAATAATAATAATTTATCTATATTCACATGTTTGGAAATATGATTTTGTAATATTAATTTCTGTATTTTTTTATAATAATTTATAAAGCATTCAACGAGATGCATTCTTCAATATAATTGATCTCATTTTTCAACGGTTCAAAATCAAGCTCATCTTCATTTCAGCTAATTTCACTTGCGAAAACCATTTTTTAAGGGTTTATAAGCTATAATACTTTTGCCATGATCGTCGAATCCAAATTAACTTTGCAGACGTTTTCAGAACCATAGTTTTGCAGGCATATGGGATTAAATATTTTATCTTCATTTTAAAGTCTAACACTTTACGCTTCCTAACAAAGGGCATAAAGAACTAAAGAACCAATTTACCAACGAATATCGCACTCTCATCAATTGCAGATGTCGAAATCTAACATAAACAGGGACTGTCGCTTCTCGCTCGCCACTGGAGTTGCAGCATGGAACGCCGTGCTGGGTGAGACTCACCTTTCCAGTGCAAAGGGTTAATAATTAAAAAAAATATAAACACCACGATCTGTGTAAATTTTATTTAAGTACAAGTGGGTACTTAAATAAACGTGCATTATTTTGTGCGCATCGAAGTGTGGGTATTTCGATTCGCGCGATTTTCCCCCGTGTTATTCCAGTAGACTGTAAATTGTACATCGAACTGCTCTAAATCTTTTGTTAATCACGCAATCTCTGAGGTTCCCTGGATATTCGTGTATTAAAAGTCGCATGAATTAAATTTTAACGCGCGTGTACGTTACGTTAGGTATTAGATTGTCGGAAAAGTGTCTTTCCTTCGCAAACGTGTTTTTTACAACAGTGCACCTTCGTGCAAACGTGAAATGTCGCGGTGTTTATCTCGACAGAACAAAATGGATCGTACGTAATTCGAGAAAATAATATAAAAGAAAAACGTGCGTCTATTATTTCCTCATAAAACGAAAGAAACTTTTCGGACAACCTAATACGTTAGGTACATTAAGTACGTTTAGATACTCGTGAAATATTGCACGAGTACGCGTGTAATAAAAGGTACATGGATTTAATACGCGCGAAATACAAATCTCTATTGGACAATCGATAGCGATAGATTTGAATGAAATTATTGGATGGAGAGTTGGAGAACTGGATCGCAAGAAACTTGATGGTTTCCGTCTCTGATCTTATCTCGGGCAAGCGTATACGCTTGGTAGACACTGATAACAACGATCATTCATATTAATTAATATAAATAAAAGAGCAATAAATCAAAGATTTTTTTTATTTAATACAATTTTACATTCACAATTTGTCCAATTTGGTAGAATTTTTTGGGCTACCCCCAGTGGGGTACCATCTTCGTGTTTGTTAGGTTATGTCCTTTGTGAATAAATCAAAGATGGCTGAAAATTGCTTGAAGCGTAATGTTGAGATTTTAGAATAAGTGCAGTACGTATTTGCAACGATGTTACAAAAAGTTTCTATACATTTGATCGAGCGACAGCTATTTATCGAATATGAATATGGCACTCGATCGACGCTGGTAAACTTCTTCCTGCAATTTCAATTTAACGTTCTATCGCAGGTATGCCAAGAAGCGAATAATTAACGTCCTTCCAGCATAAAGTGTTAAAATATCGATCTCACGATTGAATTGCACCAGGTGTCCGAATACTTATGCACGATTTGCGTACGTCATAACCGGTACAATATCTCGAGGACTGAATTTATTATCGAACGGAAGAGGATAAATCAGCGTGTGATGAGACGTTTCAAGGTCCGCCACGGTACAGTCTCGTAAGCCAGCATATCCGACGTTAGATACACGACAATTTTCATAATGTTGAGAATGTAACAAACCTATCGATCTGTCGATTGCATTGTATCGGGTGTCCAAATACAAACGTATGCGCGCGATAGTGTACATCGATGGAGAGAGTGATGCGCGCGCGCGCTCACCACGTTGACTCGATTCCGATGATCGGCTATTATGCAAGCGGTTCCGAGAAATCGAGGCTGGAAAGCGAAAGAAGAAGGACACGAGTGGATGGGCGAGTTCGGCGGAGTCGGATACTGGAGCAGGCAACGGTAATAATTGCTCCCGCGCCGTCTGTCACGAGCGATCGATAACTCGCCGGCAATTAACTTTGAAAAATCGTCCCGAGTCACGTACGATCCGGTTTCCTACGGATCACGACGCTCTCCTCGTCCCTCTGTTTCTCCGTCAACCACGATATTAGATTCTCCTGGACGAACAGTCTCTCGTGCGCGCGGTCCAACAAGCACGCGAGCCCTCGTCGTCTTTCAAAACGTGTTCTTACCATTGTTTGAATTTCGCGCGCCTCGATAGCTGGTCCCGCGGACCATTAACAGCGAATAAACGATCGTGCGGATCTTTATCGAGTTATCATCGGTATCGTCGTTATTATCGCGATCGTCTACACGCGAATAAAGAGCGCGCAGCAGTTAGTCGAGGTTTCGTGGATCGTTCAGCCGAGAGAACGAGCGACTGCTCAACCGGGACACCCGTGCACGCATTGTTGAGCGATTAGGCGGTTGGAACTTGGAACTGCGTAGGATATTCCCCTCGAGAGACGGCCTTGATCGAATTGGCCGCGAGGAGACTGGTTCCGTGGAATCGCGCGACGCTCTCCGGACCTCGATAAAATAATCGAAAATCCTCGATCTTTACAGAGAAATACCGTCGCGAATCTAAAACCAAAAGAGGAGACTCTGCTACCGTGCGAACGCGGAGGGGTTGAAAGAGTTCCTCGTTCGAGATTGGCCTCTTCTCCGCAAGATTTCTCGTTTCTCAGCGCTAATTTCTTAGGTGATTCCTTCGAGAGCTCGCGGACTTTCTCGGGAAATTAAAAACGCAGCAATCGCGAAACATACGCACCAGGGAGAAACCCTCACGCGAGCTTAACTCTAGACGACGCACGCAATTATCACAGAAAAGCGGAGATAAGAAATACCTGCAGAAAGATTTCTCGTTGTTTCTGATTGTCTTCCGCGTTCGTTCTGCCTAACGTTGGAATCGGCGTACCGATCAGCGGCCCATTGGAACGAGCCGTAACACCCTGGTGTTGTGACGAGGATAAGAGCGGCGATAAAATTACGAACGAAGCTTTTGTTTAACAAGTATCCTGACGCGCAAGGGATTTGCAATTCTGAGAATCGTCGCTCACGGGGGTAGGAGAGTGAACGATCGAGGCCTAGCGCACACGGTGCCACCGATTGGCCGTGTAATCGGCGTTTCACAGGGTGGTTAGCAGAGTGGGGACGATACCGACGCGATCCGCGAGCCGGGAACCGGTTGCCTTCGAGGAGGCACACAACCGTGGACACTGACGGATATGACATTTCTGAAGTTCGTGGCCATCTACGTTTCTCTTCTCGTTCGTTTTACCCGCAGCTCGTTCGTTGGCCGTGTGCGAGCGCGCGCGCTCTCCTCGCATCCTCGTCCCTTCGACGTCCTCCTTTTATTTCGATTCGATTTTTCTGCCGGTCTTGTTCCCTTATTATCTCGTTTTGCTCGTCTCCGGGCCACGTCAGTTTCTCTCTCTTTCTCCGGCTCTTGCCGCTCGGTGGTTCTCCAGCGTTTCGCGTGCATTTCATTTTGCCCTCCCTGTCCGTTCGCCCGTCCAGAGGGAGGCTCTTCCTTCCTCCCAGCGCGGCGCGACGGTTCGGTTCGTGCTTTTATTTCCTGTCGACCTTCTTGCCGCCCCTTTTTCCTTCGACCGGAGGACCGCGCGCGGCTCCTCTTTCACGTCCTACGAGTCGTTCTCGCGTCATTCTCCACATTTCTTTTATTATTATTTAATTTGTACTTTACAATTTGTCCAGCTGGACATTTGGTCAATTTTTCTACCTTAATTGTTAAATAAAATGTGGATGGCTACTCCCAGCGGGATACCATCTTCCACTTTGACTATTTTATTTCTTTAGGGAGGTCAGTGGGGTGTTTTCTTTTTAGTCTTCGATTCTCCAAATCGGACGCTCTCGTCTCGTGGAAACCTACCACCGTTCTCTTGCAATCGAATTTCACGGACACGTCCCACGCACTTTATCCGATCGAGACGGTTAACAATCGAACGAGCACCTACCTTGACCTTAATATTATTTTACCATCGTCCTAATTATTATTAACACGAATACTCAAACAAACGAATTCGTCCGTTGGAAACGGTGCTTCCCCTCCCTTCTCTTTCCCGTGTTCCATCGAATCTCCAACTTTCCCAAACAGCTTTTCCCGATCAATTTGGAAACGGCGTAGCTCGATGGAACGAGCGGCAGCTCCGCTTTTCTCCCTCGTTTAATAACCATTAGACCGACCAGGCCTCGGACGATTTTCAGGCGACTCCACCCCCTCGTGTCGGAGGCCGGCGGGCGCGAAGGTGAAAGGCTGGACGCGGCGAGGGTGTGAAAGATCTAGAGCAGATAGGGGCCTCTATATTGATGAGCTGGCTCTCCGCGTATTGATTGCACGCGGAGGGGCTCCGCCGGGGCCCGGAGCACCCTGCAGACCCCTTTTGCTACGCGCCAGCCCCGATAAGATCCGCCAGATAAGCCATGATTACACACCGCGTCGAGCCACCCCTCTTCCAACGTTTTTCTCTCCTTCCTGTGCCACCCCGCCACCGACTGTGTAAACAGTCTTCCGCGTTCATGGCTGCTTCGTTCTCCTTGTCGTCCAGATAATTCCCAGTTTTCTCTTATATTATTTTATTCGCACGGACAGTTACCATTACGTTGCATTTTCACGATCTTACGCCAGTCAAATTGACTGGTTTTGCAATTTTATTTTAAAATTCCTGCTTCATGTTATATATTTTTCCGCAATGATGTAATGACTTTCGCAACGATGACTAAAAGAATAATATAATGAATTTTATTTTGTTTTCTATGTATTCAAACTGAAAATAATTTTATACCTGTCGGGTTGGCGTTGGAATTTTGGCCGTTTGACGAATCTTCACTCGAATTGGTCATCGTGGTTACGTATTCTAGCTGATCTTAATTGGTACAGACGCGATTATTACAAGAGTTAACAAGTAACAGCGGCGATCGGACAAACGAGATGTCGATGACAATGAATTTAGGTTCGATGACGAATCCACGGCCAACGGGATGGCGAATGCGAGGTGACACACGATCCTGGTGTGACTCCACGTACAAGTAGAACTTATCTGAATGAACTGACCCGCAGTCCAAGTGGAACTGCCTTTATATACTCCTCTCTATACCTCCCGGGTCAATTTTTATTTTTAAGGAGAGCTATATAATTATTCCGTGCCTCTGTTAGGTACACGTCCCCCTCCCGTGACCGTGACTACGTTCAATGACCCATTATGTCACTTCGAGCCCAAGCCCACTGTCATAAACCTCGGGCAACCATACTCGGATTAGAACATTACAACAATTTCTCAGTTTTATTATTTAATCGTAGCTATAATAAAAGTCTGGACTAAAGTATCGGGGGTTTTCCTCAACGTTCCAAAAGAAAGGCCATCTTCGACATACCAATAGCAGTGAAAATGACTGGTACTTGTCGAACTGTAAAAGGGTGCTGCAATCTGTTTATCGAACCCCAATTAACCAGTTTCCTCGTTTCGTACAACTTCCCACGCGTTTTTCAAATTTGTACCACGTATCATTCGATATGACGATATCAGCTATCAGGAAAATTCCAGATCGATCGCTAGATCGCTAGATGCCAACGCTAGGAATACCACAGCAGTCAAAATTCTGGTTCTACAATTTTATAAATGTGCCAACCCTCGTTTAGGGATGATGGTCCCAGATGGATTAATAATAACATGGAATTGCTTCTGTGAGAAAGTAATAAATCAATAAATATAAAAATATTCTATTATTAGGTATTTTTTAAAAACCAGTCATTTTCACTGGTTTTGGTAGAAATAGCTTCGTGTTAACTATCGGTAGAGATGCACGCGCAGGGACGAGAAGCTAAAGACGAAGAAACCGCGTTTTGGAAAATTGCCTGTCATGACAGAGTGGCTTTTATTTTAGAGTTTTTCGAAAAAGTAGGGTTGGAATGCTGTTAAGGTAGAAATTGAACGATAAATTGATGGGAGAAATGGGCCAGCTGCGTTGCGTAATAATCGTTCGAAGTTCGACATTCGAAATAAACTCGATGTATTAGGTTGTCCGAAAAGTTATTTTCGTTTCATAAGGAAGTAATAGATGCACAACATTTTTATATTATTTTATTGAATTACGTTTGATCCATCTTATTGTATTACTACAAAATGGATCATACATAAATTTGTAAAATAATATGAAATAAAAAATGTGCATCTGTTATTTCACTTATGAAACGAAAGAAGCTTTTGACACAACTTGGTACTTATTACTCGGGAATAAAGCTTCTTTAATTTATTCGCCATTCGCGAATAACAAGTAGCTTGAATTTGTTCGTTGCTTGAAATTTTCAACCAAATGGACGATTTATATATTGCCAAGAATGTAGATAAATATAATACATCAAAATTGTTCGTCTTTGTAAACAATTTTAGAAGAACAGACGCGTCGGTATCGAGCAGATCGGAGATTGTATCGGCACAAAACCTAACAGTAAGCGATTACCGCGATAGCCTCGATTGTCCACCTTCAATTCCAGAGATCTTCGATCGTCGAACGAGAAACGAGGATCGAATTATCGAGCTGTTTGCGATTACGAGAATTACGCGTACGCACGGATTCTTGCGCCGTTTTGTCGAAGCAAGACAGGCGAAAACGGTTACATTGTGCGGATGACAAAGGGCGAGACGCACCCTGTTTCTCTCGAGGACTCTCGAGACGAGGACGGGACAGAGACACCGAAGAAAAAGAGGAAAAACAGTTGCGTGGACATTTTATATTCGTGGACACGCGCTCGAGAGATGCATTGTGACGGGGGCACAAAGGGGGTGCAATTTCGACGACGCGTTTTCGCTCAAACAGCTTTCAATCGGTTTTCCATTAGAGCCCTCCCTTCCGCCTGCGTCCACAATGCCTGCATCGGGTCTGCTTTTCGTTCGGAGGTTAAGTGGCCGATGAATGGAAAGCGAGAAGGACGATTTCCAAACGAAACTCGACGCAACCTGACCCTGTGAAGAGCATGCGACGATCATCGAGGACCTGACAAAAGATATACAATGTTTAACGTAGATTATAGATCATCGATCGCAATAAGGTTCCCAGAATCTCTGGAGGCCCAGCGAGATTTAGTACGCTCGATGTCACGCGCGAGTTTTTGGAAAAACGTTCGAGTCGAAAAACATACCTCGAGAAGACAAAGTTGCTGGAAGAGTCGATAACGCGTCGCGTTTTTAACAAACTATCGAGCGTATGTTTATTTATACATCGATGCTACAGAGTTGCATAGACCGGTGCTGTCATGTAAAATCCGTAACTGTCGGGACGACGCGACGCGACGACGAGACGAATCCCTTGGTTCTCGTTCGCCGATGGGGAAACAGGTGTAGCGGAGACGGTCTCCGATCCTTTTACGAGACTGTGATCCGGGCTCGCAGGTAAGAACACGGGCTCGCATTTCCAATCCCCGGGACGAGGATTATGGGCGGCCGATTTCACGCGATCCCGGCTCGGTTTCTGGCTTCTTGATTCTGGAAGCTTCTCTCGACTCTCCTCCCACGAATCCCACGGCCGGAGAAAAGCTGCAAAGGAATCCCTCTGACCAATTCTGTCGTCGAAAGCTTCGTCCCTTGAGTCCACGGATTAACAGTTTATATCAACTTTTGGCTGTAAGCAGGCCAAATCGTTTCGGTAAACGAAACGTTCGTTCGAACAAGTTGGGGGACAAGACAGTTTCGATAATAGAAATTCGCCAGACAGTTCTTATCGAGTTTTTCTAACAGATTCGAATATGTGTCGTGACTTAAGCGTTACGATTTCAATTGTTCCCTCTTCGACGCTCGAATTTATTTCGAATACGAGTAAATTCCACTGGTTTTTCAATTACTTGACACGACGGATCAGATCCGCAGGCTAAAAGGACAATATCCTTTAGATTAAAACATTAGATTCAGCTAGAACCAAACATACGGTGATCATTTATCATTCACGTTATAGTAATAATTTACTTATAATTCTTAATGAGAATTGATTGTAAACTACTTCCAAATTAAAAGAAATAGAAAAACAAACGAGTAAATGGCTGCATGTATTAGTGTACTCGTTACAAGAACAAGCGTTTGTACCGCGGACGATATTAATTGATTACAATGATTACCAGACTATGGTAGCTCGCCATTAACATTAAGCTGATCAGGCTGTAACCTTAGCCAAAAATTGACAAATCGGACGATATAAGAATTTTCATAAAGTTGGCTGAACGAAGGAAACAACAATTTTAGATTCAATTTTAAAACTGGCCATTTGAGACCTGGTAAGGTTAGGTTAGGTTAACCCTGCAAACGAAAAATCTGTTGCAAGATCGGTAAGTTCAGGCACCGGTGTACGCAAGGATTATCGGTGGTTTCTTTTCTTTTTTTTTATTTAATTTGTACTTTACAATTTGTCTAACTGGACATTTGTTAAATTTTTCTAACCTAATTGCTAAATAACACGTGGATGGCTGCCCCCAGCGAGATACCATCTTCGAGTTTGACTATTTTATTTCTACGTTTAGATTAACACAATTTTCGAAATCGTGCACTTTTACCGGTTGCTGCTCCTTCTCTTTTGCTTCCCTATTTTTCCTAATTTCTTGCCTTATATGGTTTTTCTATTATTTAATTTGTACTTTACAATTTGTCCAGCTGGACATTCGCTAAATTTTTCTAACCTAATTGCTAAATAACACGTGGATGGCTACCCCCAGGAGGATACCATCTTCGAATTTGACTATTTTATTTCTTTAATGAGGTCAATGGGGTGTTTTCTTTTTAGTCTTCTTTCTATGAGAGTTTATCGGTGTGTGCGTGTTCGATCCTCGAAAGCGTCGCATCGAGCGGAACAGCGACGCAAGCCGAGTCGACCGCGATCTTAAAAGCTCGAGATCGAGCTGGAAGACGGCGAACGACTCGGTTGGTTAATGCGATACAGGTGTGATATCTGTGTGTTTTCTTTTCCAAAACTGTCGCTGCAGAGCGCGGCGAGGCGGGCGGGCACCAGCTGCGCCAACTGCAAGACCGCGACCACCACGCTGTGGCGGAGGAACCAGGCCGGGGAGCCAGTCTGCAACGCGTGCGGCCTCTACTACAAGCTGCACAACGTAAGTAATCGATCATACATTCCCTCCGTATCGACGTTTCCTCCGCTGGATCCCCAGCCGCGACCAACCAACCAACCAACCAACCAACCAACCATCTTTCCATCGGATTCGACGGTTCAGTTTCGCGTTCGCCACGCCAAACGCCGTAGCACGCCGATGTATCCCTTTGTCAAACGTCTTTGGAACAAACGGTGCTTGGCTATTATACTTTATTTGCCGACAACTTCCGTTCGGAATCGGGGCGAGCGATCGAAAGCGGAAGATCCGTACCACTCGATACAATGTTTTCGAGAAGGGAGACATCGACAAAAGGGGCCCGGGTATTAAAACGACGGATACGAGATCCGACGAACGAGAGCGGCCCTTCGATAAACAGCGGAGGCAAAAGGTCGTCCTTTGGCCACCGTCGAAGCCACCGATCGTGAACCCGCCCGTGTAACGTAATATCGGATCGCTATTGTCGCGGCAAGCCTCTCCAGAATTCTATTGTCGACCCGTGGAACCTAATTCCTCGATCCTCTTTCTGCTGCGAGCCGCGGTGGTCGGATTTTCCTCGCATTCTCCGCCACTTTCCAATCTCGCGGCGCGTTACCGCTCCGACATTCCATCTCTTTTTAACTCGTGTCATGTGCCAACCAGTTACTACACCGCGGATTTTTATTAATTTTTTGTTTATTTAACGGGCACAGGGCCTTCGGTGTCGCAGACGAGCTTACGCGAGTCGAAGCGTAAAAGAGCGAGCTCCAATCTTTCAAACTGAGATTTTTATGCAATCTTCACGAGTATAGTTAGAGCAATGCAATTGAAATAGGCTCTTGCGTCATTTACTGAACGTTATACGTAGTACATGTGTCAATGATCGTCGCGTGGACGTCTATAAACAGGGCTTAACCTATGACCTGTTTTCGACGAATATCCTCGTCACGGAGAAACGACAGTATTTCGTGTTACGTGAGCCCTGTCGCTAACAAAATGAAATAAAACAGTGATTTAATTCAAACTTAATTTTGTATTATATTTACCAGCCACACGTGCTCTGTCATCGCTTACATTTTGCAAAGCGCCTTTCAAAGTCTTCAACGAGGTCGCAACAGCCAACTGGCTGAAAGTTCGACAATTCTCACGACTCGCTTGCGCACATCTCGCGACACAAATCGCGTGTTTCTTCGCGTATTAGGGTTTCCAGGAAGGAACGTAGGAAGCCGCTTGGGACGTGAATCTCGAGGGTGGTTTGGTTGTTTCCGAGAGACGCGAGAGAGCGGGTGGCCACTCGAGTCAGCCCTTCCGCTTACGCGACGCGACCCTCTGTTGTGGCAACAATTAGGGTGCTCGGCGGATCGCCGGACGTGAGAAGAGTGTCGCCAGGATCCCCTCGAGGCGGCGGCGGGGGTGGAGCGTGCTCAACGGCGTGTGACACAGGAAGCAGCGAGGAAGACAAAGGGAGGAGGGAAAAGCGGACATCCTGCGCGCAGTTTTTCTCAGCAACTCGACGTATTTCACGCGGCTAGCGATCGCCCTGTGAAGACGTTCGAAAGAACGCGGCTTGGCGTCGACCTATTTAGATCGAACTACGCGTCTCATCGCTCCTTCCAATCCGAGAGACAGCGGCTTTTCTTCGCGAATCATCTCTTATTGTGGCATTTTCTTAGCTGGCAAACTACCGAAGTAGAACACGAACGACCATTATTTTTACCACGAACGCGTCGGGTCATTTTTTAGACGCGAGCAAAGTGTCGCGAGGTAGAAACTTAGCGCTGATATTATTTAATCCACTTCGGAGAATTTTCTGTACGTTCAGTTGAAAAGAGGACGCGAAAGAAGTTCGTGCCACCGATGAATTGGTTTGTTAAATTTGATAATCCTGTGATAACAACGGTATGTTCGAAAGGTAAAGTACACGTCGTATAGCAGAAACGCGGACAATTTCAAGGAAGCGCCGTCACCTCGAGTACTCGCGTTTTCTTGGTTTTTGCGATCGGCGTAGCAAATTGAAGCGGTTTTCAGGCTATGAGCGATCGTACACGAGAAAGAGTCGCTATCTTCCGGATTGCTCGTTTTTCTTCTCCTTGGCGGAGTTTTCGCGGCTCGGAGAGGGCAGGCCAAAAATAAGGCGCGTCTCTCGCGGGATCTCGATAAGGATTCGTTTGCGGCTCGCGCTAATTGGCCCGCGATGACACAACGGCTCCCACTGTCCGCCCCTTCTGCTGAAAGCAAATGGTCCGTTCGAATTTACGCGGCTTTTTTCCCTCCTCTGCCGACTTATCAGCCCATCTTCGCTTCAAATACGAACGCACAGCGAGCCTCTGAGTCCTGTTCGCGATCTGCGTCCCGAGTTATCCAGATTCCACGCAGTTGCAACGCGTACAGTCGCGGACGCCACGTACTTTTCGCCTCGTACTTTGTACTTTCCACTCGAAATCGCTGCACCAGCGCTACAACCAAATCACCGACGGAAGAGAATCGCGTTTTCTCGCGACGTTTGTCCGACCGAATCGATAACGAAGACGAAGAGAAGGGTGAGACGGGGGCAGGATAGCGACCAAGGCAGCAACGTACAGCAGCAGCAGCAGCAACATCCTCGCGCTGGTTAATGCCGGGCATAAAGGCCGGGCCCAGACACGTTTCCTGGTAATCATTAATTAAGCGTAGGGCTCCCTTCCGCCCCGTCTAGCGACATGGGACGCCGTGCACGCTCCACCAAAGGGGGGAATAAATTCGGCGACTCTCTCGCTCGATTCTTCCCTTCTTCTCGTGCGGCGTAAAACGTCGAGACGGAAACGCGCGAAACTCGTAGCTCCGTTTCCAACCGACCTCGTCTTTCTTTCACTCGCGAAGAACCGGGTAAGCCGGAATAGGCGACTGTCTTCGGTGACGTTAAGCCGACACGTTACAGTCTCTCGCGCCGAATCTCGGTTGCCCGGTCCGGCCACTCCGTCGAACAATCGGACGGCGAGGATTAGCCCCGGGGTCCGTGCACTCGTCCAAGGTTCCCTGGATCGGTCGTCGACGATACAGAAAATTCGATGGAGCAACAACTACTCTGGTAGAATCGACGCGTGTACACAACGCAAGGGATCCCGGATCTCGGCTGGACGAAAGAAAGGAGAGCGGGTGAAAGGTGGAAGGAGACGAACGAGGAAGAAAAAGAAGAAAAAGGAATGGAAAGAAGAAAAAGAGAGAGAGAGAGAGAGGAAAGAGAATCGATGGCTACCAAGTATGCGTAAGGAGGCTCGGGCGAGAGATCAATCATTTCGAGAGCAGCGTCTCCGGCAGTTTCTCTTGTACCTGCCACCAGAGGGTATACGGCTGTTGCCCGGGCTTGTCCCGAGATTCGAGATAGACACCGTTGCTCTGTGCCGCGAGTGGTAGAGCAAGAGAAAGGAGAGGGACGCGGAACGACAGATCTGGCGTCGTTAAGATAGAGCGGGCCGATAGCGCGGTCGCGGTGGCGCGCGCGCCATCCAGCCAGCCATCGAGCCACGGCTAGTCGAAAATACACGGATTATTCGTGCTCTCGGCGCCGAGCTACCGGCTGCTCGAAATATGGTAATCGCCGCTCGAAATCCTGGCCGGAGGGTCGCCGGGGTCGCCGGAGAAATTCCTCGAACGAGGACGATACTCGTCCCCCGGAAACCGCGTTCCACGATCCGCACAGCAGCCGGAGACTCGGGAATTAGACGCGCGAATCTTCGCCTCGCGCCACCCGCTGCAATTTGCGAACGTTCGATTTGACGGCGATTCGAACGCGTTTAAACGAGCCGCAGGATGTTTAACGTAACACGAGCTACATATACGCGTTAGATACAGCGCGGTGTTGAATTAAACCATTTAAGGAAGCAACGTTCATTGACGTAGGCGCACCCAGAATCGTGCGCGTTTTGTTAAAGCGTTTGAAATCTTGCACCGCACAATATCCTTGCGAATTGTTATTCCGATTACGAGCTATCGCTGAAATTACGCCGCGTTGCTTTCCCGCCGTCGATCGCCTCTTCTGCTCGATGCTTCTCCTTAGGAATTAGAAAGCGCCTACTTTTCTCGAAAGATGCTCGCAACTGCTGTTTTATATCTGCGCAGAAACCTCGTTATACGCGTTTCGACGCTCCAAACGTACAAATTGTAGCCACTCGCCGATTTTACGACCGACGCGTCGTTCGCATATCGTATCGCGAACAACAGCTCGAAAGGAGGAAAACGTCGCGTCGATTCCGATCGCCAGCACCGCGCAACTTTAACTTACTTTGTCCCAAATCGAGTACGCCAGCATATCGTGAGTTGTTGGAGGAAAGAGGTGGAAGATGTACGCGAGGGGAGAAGCCGCCTGAAATTTGAAATGGAAAAGCGACGGAAATAGCCGAGTCGGGGGATCGTAAACAGTGGGCCGCTGTCTTTTCCCGATACGTATCTCGATGTCAGGTTGAAGATAGGCGCGTGTGTGGCCCGAACGCGCCGATCGACCGATAACACCGGCAATTTTGGTCGTTTCCACGGCAGATCGACAAGGTTCTCACACTTCCTTTTCATTCGAAGCGCGGCTGCGGATAAATCACGCGGACGTTCGACGAACGCAACAGCGCATCGCGTCGCGCGGCTTTGTCCCCCCGAGGAAGTTGTAAAATCGCGCTACGGGGAGGAGGAACGGCGCAAAGGGCCGCCAATTGATATGCCCCCGACGAGCCGGCTACGAGACATTCCTCCGTGCCGCTTTCTGCGAACGTTTTAGCCGAGCTAGAGATCCGAGTCGCCTCCGCTCGCCTCTGTTCCCGTTTTCTACGCCACTTGCAATCTCCTCGCAGAAGACGAAACACGCGTCGCTTCCGAAAATCCACACGATCGTCCAGCAATTTTCAAAATTATCACCAGTCGTCCGCAATGTAATACGAACAGGACACCTCGGTTCTTAACTTGTCTAGTTGAATTTTCCACGAAACCTGTGATTAACCGATCCACGCGCCGAAATTCTACCGGGTGAGCAACAAATATTCGGTTCTTCCTAGCTTCGTACAAGAATGTCAGACTTTGGAAACCTCAAACTCTGTTTTCTCTGAAGATGTGGAACAGCTGAGAACTAGAGCGACGAAATGCATTCGAAAATGTTTTCTTTATTTCTAACTAACATCTTTCCATATACTCGCAGACCTTACACCAACACTTATCCCAATGTAAAACGAATATATACGTATACGTACGATATATGTGTAGATATCTCTGTCGCGAGTTTGCATAATTATCGTTGCACGCTGTCCTCTAAATTTAAATCATCGTTTCCTGCGAACCCTCCTTCTCCCAGAAACTCTTTCAGTTTTACGAAACGATGGCCCGTTTGATACGTCGACGCGTTTGGAGTATAAAATCGTAGACACGTTTCTTGATGTTCAGGACGCTTACTATCGCGCACACAGTCCTACCATTCGTATTGAATGCTCGCAACCATCTTCTTACCGATGATTCATCCACAGCCTCGCCGCTATACTGCGAATTTTTATGCACATCCGTATTTTTATAAGCCTAATTAAACAGACGGAATCTAACTAGAAATTTATACATCCATTATTATAGTGATTATTATAGTAACTATACCATTGCTTTTTANTATTTTTACACGTTACGTATATCGCGCGAATTTTGACAATTTTAAATTTCCTACAAATGTGTACGCTGTTGCAATTCGACGGTGAATTTCTTTGGACGAGAGGTTTCAACGTTTCAAAAGCGCGTGAAAGACATTTGAAAATTAAATTTCCTACAAATGTGTAGGCTGCTGCAATTCGACGGTGAATTTCTTTGGACGAACGTTTTCAACGTTTCAAAAGCGCGTGAAAGACCTTTGAAAAGAAATGATCTTTTATAAGCACGTTCCATCGTCTGGTAGAAGAAAATTCGTCAACTATACTTGAACGCGGTCAATTCCTGACTGAGATTATGTAAATCGAAAATAGCAGGACGCTTGGTTTCCGAGAGAAATAAATAAAACACTTGGCCATAGATCATAGATTACAGAAGAGATCGTATACAAAGTCGATTCTTAACTGAACACGCGCATGTCCTGTTTCCTCGAAAATCAGTCCGCAAAGCAAGCAATTTTATTTCCCACTTTTCCACATCTCCACTAACACCAAGTTGCTATCGTCGTTATCAGACTGCGCGTGTTTATGCATCGATAGAAGATTTGAAAACGCGGAATTGCGCCGAACGCGCGTAATGTTGGCAAATATATAAAATGCTCGAAGCTCGAAAACCATTTTTTACCAAAGTTCTACTTTCTCGATGACTTTGCGTGAAAATCCGCAGAGTAAATATCATCGATTAGCCAAGTTCGAATATACTCGACAAACATTCAAACTCGAAGGCGAAGCCTCGAGAGACAAAAACGTGTCATTGCGCGCCTTCCATCTATTTTTTCACGTAGATTCGCCAGTATTTTCGCTTGTACGATCGCTTCATCGACACCGCGTCTACGTAACTTCTACGTTGGACCATTAGAAACTTGGAGCTTTGGAAATCCATAAAACTTGTGGAGCGCCTGTTTCGACAGCTGTTCGTTAATTCATGAGTAGCAGACCTCGTATTCGAGGAACGAGCGGGGAATCGGTGTTAGAGAGTGGAGAAGGAAATTCGACCGTAGGTAGGCTCGTCTCCGATCTTTCATTCATTGACCCCACCCGGCGCAGGTTCGCGGCGCGATTTCGTATGCGATCGGTGTGCGGTTGCATCGTGTGTGACCACATCAATCTGCATTCGAATCTCCGCGGATGGGGCCGTCTCTCTCCCTCTGGTTTGCTCCTCTCTCTCTCTCTTTCTCTCTCCCTTTCTCTTTCCCTCTCTTTTGTTTGCACCTCGCGCTCGGTTTCGTCGCTCGGTTCCTATTAAAGCCGCTCGTATTGTATTCAAATCGGTTCGAGCTTTCTTTCGTGTCTGCCTGCCGTTCTGGCTACTTTTGCTCGCTCATTAAGCTTCATCCGTCGATCCGCTAAAATACTGCGTTTTCGAGCCTCCCTCGACTCTCGACCTTCGATCCTTCGCTCGCGCCATCCTTCCCATTCGTTCGTCTATCGTCCACGAACGTTATCTCTTTCCACTCGCTCATATTCGCGACACACGCGGATGGATATTCATACGAAAGTGAAACGCGTCGAAACTCCGCCTTTTCGTAAACGACGACCCTGTGAAATCTACCACATTTGGCGTAAGCTTGCTGTCGCTTTTAATTTTGTTACAAATCTATCGTTCCACCGTCGAACGCGTCGAATAACGAGGAATAAAGTAAAATCCGCTAGAATCCTCGGATAATGGCGTACGGCCGGTAGCGTGATCCTCGCTAGCGAGTAACATGGTGGTCGCGTGTGACAGTGTGACTCGAATCGGCGACGAGAGTCAGAGATCGTTGGCGATTGCGTTTAGCTGGTGGATAATTTCAAGGCGTCCCGGACAAAGCATCTCGATCGTGTTCGCCGATGTAACCGATCGATCGAGAAAGCTGGTCGCAGAGGCGGCAGATTTTCGCGTCGCAGGACCAATTATGCGTGCGTGTGCGCGCGCGGATGCTCGCGGTGCGCGTGCAATGCTTAAGTACGAAATAACTAGGTATGCAAGTGTGGTGTGCCGCATGGTTGCGGCGGCGGCCGCGGCGGAGGAGGAAATGCACGGGCGGCGGGCGGAGGGGCAGGCGGCAGGGGTGGAGGAGGAGGCGGAGGCGCGCTTTGTAGTTGCCGCGACGTGACGCAACTGCCAACTTAAGGAAAAGGTTCCTGGTATTGCGGGATGCGCGAACGAGCCTCCGGAGGTGGCGGTCGTGGCATCATCCTCCCTCGTCCTCCGCCTGCCCAGCCCCTCTCGCCTTCTCTCTCTGTCTCTCCGTCGCGTCCTTCTCTCGATCGCTCGTCGCCTCTCCTTCCCTCCGACACCCAAGCCAACGTCCAGACGGTCAACGACTCTTTTCGGAATTACGCGATTGCTCGAATTTGCCGAATTACGCCCGATCCCATTAGAGTCTCGGCACGCTGCGCTGCTTCCCCGTGACCCTTCGGCCGCACCGAGCCATCAACGTATCCTTCGCGACTAGAGCTCTAGCCCTTTCGTTACGGTGCTTTCTGCTCGCCAACATTCTGCCACCGCGTGTGCGTATGTGCGGCACATTCCACGTGCTGTTACATTCGACCAGCGTTCAGCGTTATCGGCCGACCATAGCCAACTATAGCGACGTTAGCAACTTGCAACATAGCGAGCGTGAAAAGTGACTATGTTGCCGCAGTTGGCAACGAAAGGATTAGACGAAAGTTACGGTTGGTCGATCTGCCTCTGAACTGTTCTTAACGCGTAGAGAAAACCGAGTTGCACGTTTGCGAAGTTTGACGTTGTTGCACGCACCTGGGACGCGGAGAATATTCGCCATTTCCTATATGAGCTGCTAATCCGCTAATTGCAAACAGCAGTGTTTCCCTGGCGAGACTCGCATGGGAATTCGCGGCTAGTGACCGGCACGCGAATCTCTTAATTACGGGTTGAAGAACGATTGATCGAGCCCGCTCCCTTCTCTCTCCTTGTCTACGTGTATCAGAGGGCTGATTTATTTCCATTTCATGTCACTTGCACATCGGTTGCCCTGGTTGGTGAGAAGCCGCGTTAGATTAAAGCCGATCGACTCAACGAATTGTTGGCTACGACTCTTGCAGGTGAATCGGCCGCTGACGATGAAGAAGGAGGGCATTCAGACGAGGAACAGGAAGCTGTCGTCGAAGAGCAAGAAGAAGAAGGCCGGCGGCTGCCTGGGACTTGGCGGCGTCATGGGCGATATGATCAAGGCCAGTGGTCACCTCGATCTCGACAACAAGCCCTTCCATTCTGGCTTCGGCTCGCCCATGAGTAAGTACTGCACGCTCTATTCTTAAACTCTCCGATAGATTTTCCTTTACCTTGCCCGCGCGATGCTTCCAATTTCATCGGTAAATTTTATTTTTACCGGTGACGCTGAAGCGGCACTCGAGCTCGCATCTTCCGCCTCTTGGCCGACTACTTTCCCAATTTCTTCTTCTCATTCCGAATACGCGTTTATCCCCATACTTGGCAATTATTATTTTACAAATTCACGTTAATTCGAGGCAAACGCATTGGGTTGTCCGAAAAGTTTCTTCCCTTTTTGTAGGAAATAACAGATGCGCAACGTTTTTGTTTCGTATTGCTTTATTGAATTACGTATGATCCATTTTGACAACGTTTGGCCCATTACGTTTCATGTTTGTGTAAAGTTACATTGTTGTATGAGGCGTGTTTGTAGGGGAAAGACACTTTTGAGACAACCTGATACAATTTATCCGTCGACAAACTTATGATCCACATTGTTCTATTTAAAGATAAAGACCACAACGTTTGGCTGATTAGGTTTCATGTTTGTGTAAAGTTACATTGTTGTATGAGGCGTGTTTGTAGAGGAAAGAATCTTTTGAGACAACCTGATACAATTTGACCGCCGACAAACTTATGTATGATCCACTTTGTTCTATTTAAAGATAAAGACCACAACGTTTGGTTGATTAGGTTTCATGTTTGTGTAAAGTTACATTGTTGTATGAGGCGTGTTTGTGAAGGAAAAACACTTTCGAGACAACCTGATACAATTTATCCTTCGGCAAACTTATGTATGGTTCACATTGTTCTATTTAAAGATAAACCCCACAACGTTTGGCAGATTAGGTTNTCATGTTTGTGTAAAGTTACATTGTTGTATGAGACGTGTTTGTAGAGGAAAGACACTTTTGAGACAACCTGATACAATTTGACCGCCGACAAACTTATGTATGATCCACATTGTTCTATTTAAAGATAAACCCCACAACGTTTGGCTGATTAGGTTTCATGTTTGTGTAAAGTTACATTGTTGTATGAGGCGTGTTTGTAGAGGAAAGACTCTTTTGAGACAACCTAATACAATTTAACCGTCGGCAAACTTGTGGTCTGTATTTTAAATAGAACAAAGTGGATCATACATAACGTTTGGCAGATTAGGTTTCATATTTGTGTAAAGATATATTGTTTTATGAGACGTGTTTGTAGAGGAAAGACACTTTTGAGACAACCTGATACAACTTGATAAACTTAGTTCCAATGACCCCATCGAGAGTTCTCGTAGCTTTAACTTGCCGCAAGCTATCGTACTATAATAATGAACTATGGTTTCTGTATTTTTATAATTATAATTTATAATTCGCGTAGCTTGCACCGGATCCGGTTGGCGACCGGATATTTAAATCGACTGTTTTCTCAATTAACGCCACTACAGGCTACCAAACCCGTCAAAATAACGAGTTTTCCAGATTTGCCATTTTTACAATTACTGAAAACATGCCGGTATTTTTAGCTCATATTGACTTCTTATTTAGACAGAGACATAATTACATAGATTTATTTGCTTTAATTAATTGCACTCGAAGTGTACTGTCTTAAGTATAGCTATAGCTATAACACTAACTTTATGAGACGCGGTCAAACGACCGGTTTCATTGAAAATTCTGCACTCGTCGTTGTTTCCTTTGCTCGTCTAACTTTATGTAAATCCTTCTTTTATCCGATTAATCAATTTCCCAATTTTTCTTAACAAAAGAATCTACATAAATACAGTTGGACGAGCAAAAGAAATAACGCGAACGAACCTACAATCCTAAATTGAATTTTGAAACCGGTCGTTTCACCGAACCTGGTTCCTGTTAAATTGTCCCATCGACGAATATTTTCTCGCAAACTCTCAACATTCGAATGAACCAACCGCCTACGCACATCGCTGACTGTTAACACTTTCGCTAGCCGCGAAACACTGAATTTCATAGGAGCAGGAAATACGAGACGAAAATGATTTGTGATTGCAGGCACGTCGCAGCATCATCACACGATGCACCCAGCGATGCAACACTACATGTACCACACGGGGGTGGGAGTGGCAGGTGGTCTTCACCAAGGGTTCGCGCCCCCGGCGCCTCCACCGATTCATCCCCACTCGCACTCACACTCTCATTCCCATCACATGACGAGTCTTCAGGGTCTCCAGCTGGCCGCCACGACGAACGCGATGGTGAGTCCTCCATTGGCCGCGTTTCCGCCCTTCTAGCTTCCCTGCTTATAGCCGCGTAGTGGAATTAAAGTAGACGGAGAGAGCGGTGGTTCGATGGAAAAGCCACATGGATGTTCTGTTTGTCTGGTTTCAGACCGGTTGGCGATCGGAGTACACATGAATCGCGAGTGATCAGCAGCTCAGGACGCAGCCCACCACTCTAATCTCGTTCTAACGTAATCGCGAGCTCGAGCTCTCCTCTCTTTCTCTCTCCGCGAACGATCCCGAGAGACGTTCGAGAGGCGCACACGGACGGAAAAAAGAGAACGACGCGAACGAAAAAAAAAAAAGAAAAAGAAAAAAAAAGAGAAATTAACGCACGAGTCGCGAACTATTTAGAATGTGCGTTGCCCCCTTTTCTTCTTTTTTTTTCTCCCTTCCTCCATTCTTTCTTTTCGTTTCTCTCTCTGTGTCATCTCGCATCTGTCCCCTTACGTTTCGCGGTCTCGCGTCGCTGTAAATATGTAAAGTTTCGCACAAAAGGTAGGGCCGTCGAGCCCGGGCCCCAAGTACAAACAAAGTCAGCTATAACTTGTATCTGAGTCTAATTAGACGTGCTCTGTACATAGACGACGCTATACCTTAAACCAAGAGTTTCTATTATGTGCGTGGCGTGAGAAACGGGGGTGAGCGCAAGCTACCCCCTCCTCCTTTGTCGTGTAATCGATCGTCCCTCCGAGGAGGCTTCGAAGACGATTCTTACAGGGTGAACCAGCGGAAAAAATTATTTATTCGAGACGTTCGAAGGTGTTCAATTGTTTTCGAAAGGGTATGAAACCCTCGGGAATCGGAGTCGGTCTTCGGAGGCCGGTGTGAGTAATATTAGATATTAAGCGTGTATCCGTGAGAGAAATCGTGCAATTTTCAAAGTCTTTTTATTAAACGAGAATCCCGCGTGGGGACCATTGGACGCCGATTTTCTTCCCTCGCTTCTCTACGTTTCTTCTTTTCGACCCTCAGCGCCGTTCTGCCTTTTCCACCGGTCGTCGATCGGTTTCACCCGCGCTACTGCTCCTAAGTGTCCGGACAAGTCGCAAATTCTACCAGAGTATACAAATTAATGGGAAGTTAATTATCAGAAGCAGCGATCATTTTTAAATGTATTTGTAGAAGTGCATTAACCTCTTGGGTACGACGCGCCACTATAGTGGCTTTCGCGGATGTCATCTTACATTACGACGCGCGACCATAGTGGCTTAGACTACTGACTAATTCGTTCGCCATTCGAACTAAATGATCCATTCAATTTGTCTTGCTTCACACTTTTTTACCCTCGCAATGTTTTTTGACAGTGTTAACAATATATAATTTGTTTCTGATACGCCACTGTCAGGTATCAATTGTTGCTTCTCGTTAAAATAAATATACCATCGTTAGACGCTGTTTTTAACACGCTGACTCGTATTCTTATAATTTTTTAGAATCTTGAAGCTGAAAATATCGCCTCGAAATAGAAAACAAAGAGCAATTTGAAAAACACCATCGCGCTATGAACGTGAAAATTCTGACGTGGGTCTATCTTTTTGCAATATATACAACAATTATTGCTTCCATTTTTTTTTTTGCACTAGCCCACTTGGCAACTTTTTCGCACTTCTGACGTTGAAAGTGACAGAAACGAAGCGTCTGATCTTTGGCAAAATATGAACTTTCTGCATATTTTCGATCCGCTGCACTCTTTACATAATATCCACGCGTTTATCGCTGCCAAATCTAAAATGTTTGCACATTATATTTGCGTGCCATCTGGTCAATGACATTCACACCAAACTTTGTTTTATTATAAAAAGCAATGGTTTCTGGAACAAGTTTATAATTATCTTCTACTTGTACACCTGTATGTTTGGTGCTTAGAAGGAGGACTTTTAGGTTAGGTTTACTTGTATACACAGTAAGCGTGCAATTTTTTGATTAATATAAATTTGAGGAAAACAAAGTCATCTTGTCCTTTTTTCCCTTGAGCATCGAGTTTCATCTTTCCCCATATAAGGGAAACCATTTAAAATATCAACTGCAAAGCAAAACTTAATGCCAAATTTATGAGGCTTATTCGGCATATATTGCGTAAACCTGCATCTGGCTTTCGTTGGAGATAATTGTTCATCTATTGAGATATTTTCACATGGCTTGTAAGAAGCCTGGCTATTACTTATAAATTTGCTGTCCTTCTTTTTTCAAAACTCGATGCGCTTCGGTTTCACTGCAATCTTTTATGTGTCCCATTATGTGTCTGTCAATTATCAATTCGAAAACACAAGTTGCACAACCCGACATAATATTTCCCTTACCATAGCCAGTAGGCCCTGCGATGTCCTTGAATATCATACGAACGGGCGTCCTACCCCTAGATCCGCCTGCTTTCAGTTTTATCCACTGTGTTCCGTCAATTGCAATTTCAATTTCACCCATTACATTTTCGGATATGCTTGGAATGCTCGTCCTTTCATCCTCGGAGTCAGAAGTAGAAAAAATACGCATCCTTTTCTTGTTACCACACACTTTCAAGAAGTTTTCCTCCTCGCTATCCGAAGATCCTTCTGTCTCTCCACTTTCAGTGTATTCTGAACTTTCACTGTCACCTTCGCTTTGGCCTAATTGATCTTCTTCGGAGGTATCCTCAGAACAATCTTCATCGATGTTGACAATTTTGTTCAATATCTTATTATATCTCCTGGATTTACTGATGATTACTATAAAAGGGGTCAAAAAAAGAAAATACTGTTCCCAAATTCAATTATCCTACTGTAAATACAATAAGCGGAGACAATAATGGGAAATGTCTACAATAACTGAAACTTTTGCACACTGTGTTTGAAAAACGGTTTGTTTGTGAAATCAGCTAGCCCGTCAATTTGACGGGTTTCGCAGAGATAGGTATACTACATACAGATTTCAAAAATTAGAAAGCCTAAGAGAAAATAATTCTGGGTATAAATTCTTTAGATGAAATGATTAATTTACGATGCAAAATGGTTCAAATTAATCTTATGGTTTTTGGGATATTTCACGTCAAATTGACGGGTCCCGTAAACCTAGCGTTAATTATTAAAGTAAATTATTTAAGTTAAAGTATATGCATCACATGTTTCAGAAAAATTATAATTTAGTTATCAAACATATCGTTCCAATGTGTTTTACGTAGGAAACAACATTATCCGCCACACATTGCTGTGGTCTATCATTTACGCGTAATTCGCGTCAAACTCTGCCGTGCAAAGAAACAGTTTCGCGTAAAATTCCTAAGAGGTTAAAGGCGTAACGATCATATATTTTACTATCCATAGCGTACACTGCCACGTACCTATACCGTTTAAACGTCAAAGTTGAAGTCATTAGAGTTTCGAGTTTCTGTAGCTGCTCGTCGATCCGATTTTAATTCGGCAATCGAAGAACCTAAGGATGAAAAATCGCGAAATAAAATAATTCTATACGATTTGGCAATAGCAAATTGCGCGTTTATTATCGCTACATCGGCGTTTGAAAATCAATCGATCAGATTTTCTATTAGCCGATTACGAAGAACAAAGTCACCGAATTTCAACGTTGGCAACGTAGTTTTATAATTAAAATACGTCGCATCGAAGGGAAGCAAATGTCCGGACGCTTTCGAGCGCTGTATCTGTTTCGGTTTGCGAGGATCCTGCGATTATTCACAGCGACGGCGGAGAAAACGTTTCGACTGGCGAAATAATTCCGCGAAATCTATAGATTCTCGTAGTCTTGGGCAAATTTCTCACGAACTCGTTACGTTCGTTAGCGTTGTGAAACGTTTTCTGTTGCCACGAACATCTCACGTCGATCCGCGGCTTCTCGATCTTCAACTCGTATCACTCGACTATCGAATAGTTTGGGCTCGCGTTTTAATTTTCCAAGTTCCGATCGAATTTAATTTTGCAAAGTGTCGTAGAGAAAATTGAAGCTAAGAGAGTTAAATATCCTAAACGCGAATAGTCTGACGTATAATAAATTATTGTCATCTATGGACTGCGAATATTTATGGAAATTCGTATTTTTGTAAATATTATTTACGAAATGGAACTAGGATAGGCAAATGTTTCATCTATATCGTACACAGCCGCATTTTCAATATTTGCACGTTACGTGCATTTCTGTATCCTCAAATTTCCCGTAAGCGAAGATTTCAAAATCCACCGTCTAGTGATCTGTAATCGGTAAATCAACAACACTGTTTTCAGGGTTAATAACACGCGATTTCTCCACTCAAACTTAGTTTCACCGTTCTTTAATCGCGCTCCATTTCTACATTTACTTTTCTACGTTTCCCTCTTCCGATTTTTAATGGCAGAACAGCTTTCCATCACTCGTCGACGATACGAGACAACGCTAAGGAAAACACTCCGGTGACTTCGTATTTGCAGATAATTTTCTTATTTTTCTCCATTTCAATCACTCGCTTACGGCCACTAGCCGTTTGCGGACGAGGCGTCGAAGTATTGACGCGCATAGTTGAGAAATTGAATCGCTTTTCTTCTTCATTGTCCAGGCTTGTATTATTTTTAGCAATATTTTATTTATTATCGTTATCACTGTTACTAGAAATATTGAAACGTCTTCTACCTTGTCAGCTTCGAAATAATATTCGTCATCGCTACTGTCACTATCGAACATGTTCTTTCTGGATGTTTAAAAAAATATATATAAAATTTATAAAAAGCTTGCTGAGTCGTCTGGTATGCCATTGAAAGGTTGAAATTCGTTCTGACTCGGCCAGCACCCTGCATCGCGAGTTTACGTTAAACGCAAGAGAAGATCTCTAAAGATCTATAATTTTCTTTCGTCGAAAACGTAATCCTATTTTGTTTACTAAAAAATATCGGTCAGAAAAATAGACGTAGGCCGGCTACTTGAAAATAAGTTGAAAATAAGGAACTGTGAACAGAGTCGGGCTATGTTACGCTCATCCGCAACTGTAAAAAGACTTGCGCGGCTATTTGCCAGCACTCGTCCGCAAAGGGCTAGTTGTTCTTTCGTAAGTTCGAACGAGATTTGGCGGATCGCGGAAGGAAGCTCGCGAAACAGGTTTCGTACGAGCGACGTTCCGTTGTTTTTTGCCGCGTGGCGCACGCAACGCTCTCCCCAATTTTTCCGCCGGGAAATCGGCGTCCAGTGGTCCGAGCGTCGCGTCGTGTGTCGTACCGGTTTAGCGATAGCGAGCAACAAGTTAGGTGTATAAAGCACACGTAGAGAAGTCGGTAAATTATATGGAACTTCCGGTGATCCAGATCGCGAGTCGATCGTCCCCGTCGAGAAATCGAAATTCTCGATTTGAGAGAAAAAAAAAGAAAAAAAAAGGAAAAAAAAAATAAGAGAAGATAGAGAGGATAAAAGAGAAGGAAGACAGGGACTGGACACGAGAGACGGAGCACTGGGCAGAAATGCAAAAGCGAAAATACAAAAAAAAAAAGAGAGATAATTAAATAATAAGGATGAAAAGAAAACTAGGGTAAAGAAAACGAAAAAATCGCGCTGTAAATTTTGTATCTTCGAGATTGTGTACCGTTATCATTGTAATAATAGTATATATATATAAATATTATAAATATATATATATGAATATAAACGAAAAAGTCTATATATACAAAGATGAATATAAATATATATATATATATATAAATATAAATATTATAAATATTATAAATAATAGTTGAGGTATGTGTGGATGGTGGTGTGCGTGCATCATGCGTGCGTGCGTGAGTGGAGGCGCGCGACTGGCGAAAAGCAAAATGAAGTCAAAAGGGTGGGGAGGAAAGAGAGGAGTAAAAGTGATTGTGCATAAATTAGCGGTTAATTGCGCATCGTAAGATTTGCATCTAGATAGTCGGAGCGCGCGATGGTAATTAAAACGATTTATCGCGAGCGAGAAAGGTTAATAGCCGTGAATGACGATTATCATTATTATTCTTATTACTATTATCGTGGTCGTCGATCGGCCGGTATCGCCGATTATTCATTAATCTCTCCTTCTAATTAATTAATTAATCGCGCGGGCACACTCGGCACGAGCCGGCCAGATTCGTCGCAATTGCGATCCTTTCTTTTCTCGATCTTGCTAGGCCGTGAACATCGAAAAGGCCACCCTCCGTTCTTCGCCATCTCGCCACCCCTTCGAACATCCGATCTTTCGTCTCTTCCTTCGCGCAAACGTTCCTTTCAAACTTTTCTTCTTTCCCATCTGCAAACTCCGCGTTCGATTTTCACTCGCAACGCAGATCAACGTAGATTTTTCTCTCTTTGGATGTACGTTGCCGGCCATAAGCGTGCGGACAACCGATGAAAATAGTATCGTAGAGATACGAACGCTGCTTTCGTTTCTTAATTACTTCGTTACTCTTACGCTCGAGTGTTACACACGCGCCTCATAATTAGACCGCGGTTGTTTACGCGTTTCTCTCTCTACGCAAACTTCAGATTTCGAAAATTTACAACACGCGTGTGATACGCAAGAACCTACGATATTTAGACTACACGTCGTGATACGTCAGTGGGCGAAACGAAATTTCTATTTAAATTCCTGCTCTATTTAGACGCCGTTTGTTCGTGGCCGTAGAAATAGAAAACCACGTAAACATCCACGGTCTACTTATAATTCGACTTGTTCAAGTAAAATTTGTTCCAGTCGTTCGATAGATGTAACCAGCAGCTGTCCCTATGCCTATGACCGGCGATGTACGTAAATGTATCTGTAGATTTCGAGCCGCGATGGCGTGCACAAATCTCTTCCAATTATTTTATACCCGAGAAACGACATTTAAAAGAAATTCGAGTAATACGACGTCGAGTGACATAGCAAACACTGTCGTACGCGTAGTCGTCCAGTTGCTTGAAATTCTTTGCGATATCGTTTTCGAGATGTAACGTAACGAGAGACAGAGAGATCCATCGGACTGGAAACTTTTGCTCGTCACCGCGTCGTCCTTGCAGATTCCTCGCGAAATAGATTCGCGCGAAAGCTTTCGAAGCGAAGGTTTGCAAAGCCGATTACTCGGATTCTGTGCGAGTCGATCAGATAGCGAGATTGAAAGACAGACGCGGTGGATCGATTGTTGGAGATCGCTTCGTTCGAAGAGATGGCGGGCGACGTGAAACGGTGTGGTGGCTTCGAAAAGCATTGAGACGAGGGAAACGAGAGAAAAGGAGAAGGAAAAAGAAAAGACTGACGAGAAGAGGAGGGAGAAAGGGCGGCGGATATTTTGCCGCGGCCCCTTTTTTCGCGGAATGAGACGAAGAGACGCAGACGGCGGAGAGAGGACAGATTATTCTAATAAAATAGTATTATTAGGGAGTAGCGTGTAGACTGTATAAAGAAACACAAAGGCGATCATACAGAAACATAGGCACAGGAACGCGGAGGAAACGGAGAGGGGAAAGAGCGCAAGTACGATGATTCGGAAGGCTGGACGTTTAGAAGATGAGCAGGAGGGATGTCACTGGAGGACGAAAGTGAATTCAAAGACACAAGTTTCGTGGAGATACTGATTTCGTGAACATGTATAAAGCGACATTGTAAGATATCGTTGTAAAAAAAGGTTTTAACTTAAAATAAATTAACGATAATTCACGCATAAACGCGCATCTTTTCAGCTTCCGAAGCATAGTTTCTGCTAACATGTTCGCTGCCACGCGATCAAGCGAAACACGGAGTGTCGTTTCGTTATTCGAATATTGTTCTCGTCAAATAGATCGAAACATTTTTTACGGCTCTTCGGCGACGTATTCGCGCGTTCGATTTCGGTCTCGTTGAGCGTCGTGCGGATCATCTGGTTACCGTTTTACGACAGCAAACGTAACATCTTGGAAAAACCGTAACGTTACACCGCAGCGAATTTCAATCGGTCGCGGCTGTCAGACCAGAGCAGAGAAAATTCGCGTGGCAGTCAACGCGTCGGCCGTGTGTTCCAATTCTTTAACCGGCCTTTCGTTCTCTTTCACGGAAACAGCGGAGTTCTCTTGGAAGATAAGCATCGGAAGAGCCGTAGCGTGTTTTTCCAAGACGATTTTCGACTCGGATGCGACACGAGAACCTTATTAATTAGCAGGTGCGAGTTAATTAAGCGTTATCGAGCCGACGCGACGTGTTTACATGTAAATCAAAGGCCGGTGCGCGAGATAAGTCGGCGGCTTTCGCGAAAGCGAATAAATTCCCTGCCGCCGACCGATGGCTATCGATATCCGGCAGAGGGACGTTTCCGAACCGGGGCAATTCCCGTGCTACGCAACAACTGCTACTTACGCGATCGCTGCGTTCATTTCGCTTCCATACAATTTCACGTGCATAATTGACACAGCAGCTTTGGCTTCTCAGCAACTCGATCCGCGAGCAACCGGTCGACTTAGAAGCTCGCGCAACTAGTACGGACGACGGGGCTTTTCCACCGGGTGGCGAATTTTCTCGAATACGAATTAGCAGTAACAGTTATTGTCACGGAGGTCTATTCGCGCTACGACGCGAATTTTTTTGTCAAACCGATCGTTCGTCTCTGGTACAGCGATATACACGGTGTTTTCTCTAGAATCGATCGCCACTATGTTTCTAGTAATTGATCGGTGTCATCTCCGTTACTGGGGGCTTCCCCTTTAGGGGGTCCTCGTGTTCCCTTTGAAACATAACGAAACATAACGAATAAATAACCTGATCGAAATCGGTGCAGGAAAAGACGCCTGTTATTCACGAGACCGCTTGCGTGAAGTAATAACGATTATCCTATTTCGTAAAATGATATCGAGTATTCGTTCGCCTTATTTTTACGATTA
Organism: Bombus sibiricus; assembly: GCA_014737505.1. NCBI lineage: Eukaryota > Metazoa > Arthropoda > Insecta > Hymenoptera > Apidae > Bombus > Bombus sibiricus. Next base: position 5,674,669 of record JACXIM010000119.1, on the reverse strand, counting down.
ATTAATTACTTTACGCAAGCACAAACCCAAAACGCGCCGATGATACTCGTTTCGAAGGGAATTGTAATGGACGTTTCTTGCTGCCTCGCGTATGCACGTTGTGCACGGGGCTTTACGCACAGCCATAGCCGGAATTCACCCTAGCGGTACCGACAGTTCTTTCCGAATATCTCGGAAATTGAACGAGATAGACGGTTATATGTATGGGAAAAAATTGTTGGAAATTTTGAGCTTTACGACATATTCAAAAATCATCGACATCGGAGAATACGGGACAAAAAAATGTGCAATTTTGCTGTTGTTTGTACTTGAACTCTTGTGCAAGATTCTTAAAGTTTGCTTCTTGGAAATTTATTATTAGAAAATTGGCAAAAGGGCGATGAGTAAGGACAATTGTACTTCGTTTTCAAGGTTAATGCTTTGTTTTTTTCCGACGTTGCCCTGGCGGCAGATACGTTCTATTTTTACCTAGTTAAACCTCATATGGCACTTCGATACGAGCAATATTTAACACTTTGCGGTAAAAGATTTTCTTTACTCGCGTTTACCAACTACTCGAAGCAACTTGAGCACAAGGAACATATTTACATATAGATAGAAACGCGCGTAAAGAAAAGAGCTATAGTTGCGTCGTTCATGATTGTTGTCGTGATTGATGACGTCACCCATTCGTCGTCGCAGAGTGCAGCGTGATTTTGTTTGGTAATCTGATACTTTTGCCCAATACTCGAGTATATCTTTGTGATTGTATCTTATCTGTCCGTTATAAAAACACGCGAGGTCATTTGTTGTTTTTGTCTCGAGGCTACAAACTGCCAAATTTGCAAATAACCCTAGCATTCTGAACAGCTGAAATAAATAAAAGAAAAAGGTTGGAAGATTGTTTGCGGTGGAAGCGGACTCCTCGAGTTTGAACAGAAATTTTTAATGGCTCGTACTGGACACCTCGAGTTTGAAGACAATTTTCAAATGGCTCCGTAGCGAAGGCAAAAGGTTAAAGAGTTCAAGAATGAGTAACACGTGGTTATGAGGGAAATTTGAAGGGTGGAACCTAATCTGCCCGCAATTATTTTGCCGCGAGGCTTCGAAAGAGGAGGATGTATCGTCGATGGCTGTGTGAACATCAAACTATTTTTAGGTAAGTTTACACAGATCACTTCGATCGCAATCGAAAATTAGTAGAAGATGTTATAACACTAATTCTTTGTCGTATACCGTTGTTGAAAATTTCACGCAGAAATATTATTTTTTGTAACGTAGAATGTAAAATAAAAATTGTAAGATTGGTTCCTCTGTCTTTGTATATGCCTGTTTTAATAATTTCGATAATTGTGCAGCGACTATTTATCAGTTAATTAGCGATTTGAGATTTGTTAAAATACTGAATAGTTTTATTATAGTTATTGCACTCATTTAAGTTGTTGGATAACATCACAGTCGTGTAAAATAGCTTAGGCTATTACTTTCATGCAAAAAGAGAAATTCCATGCGATATATTGTTTAAATGGTTTAATTAAATATTAGAAATAAATTGTTTTCTTTTGTATTTGTTACAGGAAAACTACTTTGGGGACAGACACAGCAATCAGGAGATCATAAACAGGCAACAGCAATCAGGAGATCATAAAGAGGTAGCAGCAATCAACGACAAACAACAGCAACCATGGATGAACAGCATCAACGATCTTCTTGGGAATAATTACATAATACAATAAAAAATGAAATTATTCATTGTAAAATAATTGTACAGAGTGTATCCAGAAGTTTCAACAAACCAGAATAATTTAACAGCATTTTACCATCTTGTTAATTACCCTTTTCATTATCCAGTCCCAGAAAGGTTCACAAATAATTCCAAGAAACGACGTCATTTCCAAAAACCGGCGAGATTCTCCTGTATCTTCGTGTTCTCCTGATACAAAATGTGCCACCTCCTATGTCTTCATGTTCTCCTGATACAAAATCGCAAAATAAGTCGAAAATTTTGGTCGAAATTTCAGAAATCTCGCTTCCATGAATTCCTGGTAAATGACGTCATTTCAAAGAATCGCCGAGGTTCGTGTCACCTCCTCTGTCTTCATGTTCTCCTAATACAAAATCGCAAAATAGGTCGAAAATTTTGGTCGAAATTTCAGAAATCTCGCTTCCATGAATTCCTGGTGAATGACGTCATTTCCAAGAATCGCCGAGGTTCGTGTCACCTCCTGTGTCTTCATGTTCTCCTGATACAAAACTGAGACTTTCTTTCCACACATTTCACGTTCGAGCGGTAAATTTTGTGCTCTCGTGTTTCTCAGAAAATGACGTCATTTCTAGGAATTATTGGTCAAACAATTGTGAATTGGAAGGACTATAAGGACTATGGATGTTGGATGGACTTCAAATGGTTGAGCTCCTTGTTAATTTGCTCAATTGGGTTAAGCTTTGTTCTATTGAACTTGCGGGTTTACAATAATCGTACAATTTCATAATGAATTCATACTTTTCTGGGTAATGAATTCTTTAATTATTTATTTAATATATTACAATAACTATGTATAGCATATAATACACTTTTCGTGTGTATGTACCCTCGTGCAACGAATGCGATGCCTTGCAAGTGAATTTTCATCGAGCCTCTTCAGCGTTGTTTTTGTATACGAACTTCCTGCGAGAAGTTGAGACTTTCCAGAGATCTTCCTACGCAGAAAATCATGGAAAAATGCACTATTATACATAATTCCTTGCTGCATTTTATCATGAAGTTTCATTATAAACGTAAACGTGGAGTATCGCGATCAAGATGCGATAAGTGGGAAAGGTAAGTCATAATTGGAAGGGAAATTTCGAAATACGATACCATGGAAGGAAAACATGGGAAGTGGGAATCGTTACTCTGAAACTGAAGGGTGGAGTATGAAATACCAATTAAAAATGGAAATATGACAACGTAGGTATTAAAAAGGGAAAAGTGTGTGCACTCTATAGGAGGTCTGACGGGAAACTGAAGACTAAGAATCGGGGAATCCGTAGTACAAAGTTGAAAATAAGCAAGGGGAATAGAGTTATGGAATTACAAATTACCAAATTAACCAGTAACGCTTGTAATACGGCGTATAACTTTCGAAATAATCGCAGCGTTAATAAATTAGCATTTTTAACTTGAATCCCTTAAATGCGTAGTTCATTCCAAGCGTGACCAGACGCGTCGTCGCGTCAGAATTGTTTTTATTCCTTCGACAGTCCGATAAAATTAGAAGGTTGGGATTAAAAAACGTATACCTCTCGTATGCTGCAAAGTACTTGTGTTTATGCTAAAGAGTTTAAGACAAAGAGAAATCATGCATTGCATCTAGTTTTGTATAACGACGAACCTTCGTCCGAAGGAAAGATTTCATTTCGGTGAAATTGCTCGAATGCACAATTAGTAAAACGGGCTAAATTTTCCAGATTTGGATAATTCCTTCGTATCTGTCGGTTATCGTCCGTAAAATCAATACGAGTTCTCAATGATCTAAAATGAAAAAAGAGACGCGCTATTACATAATATTGTTATATAATATCTATAAAAAATAACAAATTTGTCACACTCGACGCAATTATTAAAAAGCAATTGGTAATTTTATATGAAACTATCGAGGTGAGCTAAGGTTAACTATCGTTCTGTCTCAAATTACCCCTTAAACTATGCAACCAATGGTTTACAGTCGCGGCTCTGAAGAGTCGCGGAGGAATCTAGGCGATTGGCGAGAAATAAGGCGATTCTAAGGGTGGAAGGTCTTTCTGGAGAAGGCAGGGGCTCGTTTCACGGCGAATTAAATCCGTGTATAGGTTTCTACTAAGTCTCGGCAGCTGGCCGGCAAATGGCCGCTTGCGAGCAAGGGGAAGATCCGGAGGAATCGAAAGGAACAGCCACGGGTAATCGTGGTCGAAGAGAAGATGCGTTGGTCTCGGGGAAAACTGGCTGGGATTTCGCGTAATCCCGTTCCCTGGGAAGCTCCTTTACTCCTCGAGGTCCTCGAGTCAACCGACTCCTCGCTTTTGCCTTTGCCTCGCTTTGCCTTTGCGCGGTTCGCCGCAGCTGCCCCGAGATCGTCGTGGGTCGATCGTGGAATCGATAGCGCGATCGTTGGCAGAATATTCTTGTTGAGAGACGTTTAAGAGAAGGCTATTTCTTGTGAAAATTTCGAACTATATTGATCGTTTAATTAGCTTTTGTCAGTCTGACTTTATTATCGCAGCGACGCGACGATCTATCAGTCAGTGGTATTCTAATTTCGTTATTTCTTTGAAAAAGAATATTCAAAGTTCGCGTACTTTACGCTTCTATCGGAAGCAGAACTTCAAAGTTCACAGAAAAAGATAAACAGCTGCTGATTGGCCGCGACAAGTGTCTGTCAGTGTGGACTGAGCTTTAGGGCGACTCGAATCGAGGGACTTAGGCAGATAGCGAGGCGAAATTTCAAACGACGATGGATACCTTCGCTAAAATTCGTTCGAAGCTGCGTTATTCGTCGATCAGACTACAATCGTCTCGATGTTCTATGTCAGATAGATGACCATCCTTAAAGGTCCCCCTAGCCATAAACTCGAAGCGGAGACTCGATCCACGAGCGACTAAAATTCTTGCCGATAAAACGGAAAGCCTAGCACAGCGCTGGATTAAACGTATCGAGGTAAATCCGTTGGAAATCGAGTGTTTCCGCGTCGATTGGCAAAAGTGACGCATGGACGCGCGACTCTCGTGCCGAGAATCGGCTGCAAACCCTATGGAAAATCGGTGAATCGAAACCGAAACAGGCTGCACGTAATCCCTGTCGCGTATCCCGCCGCGTGGGTCAAGCGGCTGGGGTCAGTCTCACGTCGAGTGTGAAACTGCGGGATTTCCAACTCCTTGGGGAAGAAACGGGAAATCAATCGGCAGGATTTCCACTCAGGGCACCTTACGGATCGCCTACGGTCACATCGTTTCTCCGTTGACCGTATGTTTCCACGAGGATGATAGACAGGTACGGAGGATCTCTTTTATCGGTTAGCCATGACATTTGTCCGCTTTCTACTTGGAATCTGTTCGGTGGCAGAGCGATGATATAGAAACGAAGAAGAAGACAGAGCGCAATAAGAGGAATCATCGAGCCGTTCTTCGTGATTCGTCGATTTAGATGTGTTCCGATTGTTACCAGCTATGGCACGCAACGCGGTTTAACACGTCACGCACTTTCAAGACGGGAATTAGCTCGGATTTCTACGCGCCGCTTCCACGAAGCCTCGATTCTCTCCACTTGACGATGATTTTTGCCCAGCGCATCGTCGTCATACGGAAGATTGGCGATCCGCCAACTTCCTGACAGAATCTACGATTCCAGAATTCACGACAGTTTCGTGTAGAAAATATTAGGAAAAGTTTCTTTCGTTTTGTAAGGTGATAACAGATGAACAACAATTTCTGTTTTATATTATTTTATCGAATTAGGTATCATCCATTTCGTTCTATTTCTATTATTATTTTCATAATTCAATAAACTAATATAACACGAAAAACATTGTGCGTCTATTATTTCCTTATAAAATAGAAACTTTTCGGACGATCTAATACTTTCTTACGGATAACAAATAATTGCACAGATAAAATAAACTACAGCACAGTTGTGACAACGACCATAATCAAATCCATGCCATTCCCCACTACCTGACAGCGAACCTTTAGGTTTTGACATGAGCTTCGCACATGGCCCAACATTACACTTTCCCCATTACGTAGGCCAATCAGGATCCTCTCCTTGCCCCCCAACACCTACAAACGCAACATTTAAAAACTGCAAGCATTGGACCACGAGACCAGTTTGTGTACAGTTTTAGCCGTGATTTGAACGACTATTTTATCTTCGCTACTTCATTGTAATATTTAATCATTTTGGTGAATAAAAGCCTATAAAATGATAAAAGCACAGTCAAGTTAAGTTATTGTTCAGCTACTCCTTTTTTGTCATTAATTTTACGTGACACAGTCTCGACCCGAGTCCCGTTTAACCGAATTTCCGTATTATCCGTGGTGTTTCCTTTCGTTTTTCTTCGAAATGTTCACACAAAAACTACGAAAGAGTAAATAGTCGAGTATCGTGTAATATATCTCTAACTAGTAATTAATCAAATCTAAATGTATTTAAGGTACTTGGATAAATGTAATTAAATCAGTAACATGCGGCGTTGGGTTGTCAAAACCAGCGAATAATCGAGCTCCTACCACAATGCCAATCTATTCGGCTAATTATAAATAACGTGAAAGCAACCTGTGAAATTGAAGAAAGAAGTTGTTACTTTTCAGACAGAGTCGACAAAACACGTGGCTTTCTAATTTTATTTCATTTCAAAATACGGGAGAAACTCACCGAGCTACGAGCTCACCGATCACAATGTTCGTACAGATCCTGAAACGTGCTGGAACAAGCTAAGAGGAGCTGCGGTACAAACCAGCAATTATCAGCAATCGAGTAGATTCCACGCACTGGCTGAGTGTTTCCAAGTTTACACGTAAACCTACGGGATGAAGATACATCCACGTTGACGAGTATCCTCGAAGGATCCTACAAATTTAGTAATTTTAACAGCTGTGCACAGTGGCCGAAATTCCAGCGGTCTTTTAATTGGCTGTTAACGAGATCCCGAGCAATCAACCGTATGGATTCTACTCTGGCAAAAGTTTCAACTCGGCGTTCGGACCGGTGCAAATTCCAGGCCAATGCTCGAACGAGAAAAATCAGCTCGGACAAGGGGAGATCGATTAGCAGAAAGGCAGCGGTGTATGGAAGAGTGGAACGAAAGGAGGTTAGAATCGAACGAGAGGGCCGGATAGGAAGGAGGAAGGAAGAAGAGGAAGAGGAGCGAGCGCATTGTTTCTGTGGGAGGATCCCATGCATAAGTTAGAAGGGCTCGTACAGGTGTAAAAGGAGAATACTCGCGCGGGTATTATGGGTGGCAGAGCGGGGGCGAGGGAGGCGGCAGGGCTGGTTGGAGGCTGGCGTACAAAGGCGCGAGTTTCGCCAAGTAATCGTGCCCATTAATAACGATGCTGATCCACCTCCTCCGACCCTCCTCCGCCAAAGACTCGGCCGCCCCTTGGACACTATCCCCTCGAAAAGCAACCTTCCATCTGACCGATTCCGCGTTCGTTTCGACTGTCACGTCCCGTGCCCCGCACGATCCGTAGCGCGAAAGTAAAATTGGTAATTTCTTTTCAAATCAAGGTAATTTAAAACGTTTATTTGAAACCGTGTTTACGGTATTTGAAGTGAAAGGCAGTTAAAGCCGCTAAAAGCTATATCTTGCTATAAATTTATCCAACTATGTTTTTATAATTACGTAACTATGTTTTTATAACGATATTAAAACAATTTAAACTGTAAAGAAAGTGAGCAGTTTGAACAAATGTTGGGGATCTTCCGAAACATTTTCAACAGAAAGACCCCGATGTTTTTTCATTTCCGACAGATATAAATAAATGTAGCGACTCAGAGGAGCCAATAATTAATTACCATTCGTCTATTGAGTAATAATTAATTACAGTTCGTCAACCGAATAATTACCACTGTCTATCGAAGAGTTACCATTTTGTCAACCAAAGAATTACCATTTTGTTAACCGAAGAATCATCATTTTGCCAATCGAAGAATTACCATTTTGTCAACCGAACAATTACCATTTTGTCAACCGAAGAATTACCATTTTGTCAACCGAAGAATTACCATTTTGTCAACCGAAGAATCATCATTTTGTCAACGGAAGAATTACCATTTTGTCAACCGAAGAATTACCATTTTGTCAACCGAAGAATCATCATTTTGCCAATCGAAGAATTACCATTTTGTCAACCGAAGAATTACCATTTTGTCAACCGAAGAATTACCATTTTGTCAACCGAAGAATTACCATTTTGTCAACCGAAGAATTACCATTTTGTCAACCGAAGAATCATCATTTTGTCAATCGAAGAATTACCATTTTGTCAACCGAAGAATTTACCATTTTGTCAACCGAAGAATTACCATTTTGTCAACCGAATAATTTTATATCCGTCAGTCTGTCAGTCAATTGTCAATATCGAAATCGCGTAAGATTTGAATAAATCATTACATATTGTGAATTTACTTTCAAACAACTTTAATCCTCTGCCGTGCCATTATTCCCGCACATAGCAGGTTAGCCGAAAGTGGAGCTTATTGCCAGTTGCATTAAATTTAACGCTACCGAACGCGGCAACTAAATAGAACGTAACATCGACGATTCCTTCCACCGTCTTCCAATGTCCATTTTTATCCCATTTCGTCGTCTTTCTATATCGCGATAAATCACTGCACATCATGCGCGTTCGCCCGCTTTTCCGATCAGAACGAGCAGCGTACAGCAACGAGAATTTGCAATCGGTAAACGTGCGATCGTTAGAAGCGGATCGGAGGATCGAGAGAGACGGAGGATCGAGGGAGACGGAGGATCGCGATCGTGGACGCTTCTCGCGATGATTCCTCGGCGATTAATTTTAACGGCGAACGGGTCACCAGCGCGCAAGGGGAGGTCGATTCGGATAGCGTTGGCCGATTGGATAAAAGCGCGGAACTTTATCGTTCAATTATCTACGGAGGTTGCAGCGTCGAAATTCAGTTGGCCGATTTAATTGCAGGTTGATCATGAACGTCGGCTCGCGGAGACGAGACGAGAGGCATCGACGCCTCGTAGACGCCCTCGTGCTCGATTTTCGAGCGCAAGATCGCGGCTCTCGATCGCTTCTCGCCCGGCACCTCCCCCGGACCGGCCGATCCTTTTTCCCGCCACGCTCTTTCTTCCCCTTTTGCTGCCTGGCCTCTCTTCTCTATACCAATCACCCTCCGTCCTTCTTTTTTTCTTCCAACTCTGGCGATATAGCTGACGGTGCTCGGTTTTCGATCGAGAGGAAGAAGGCGAGCGTTCGATCGGCCACGTCCACCGGATTAATCGCATCAACGGCTGATCCTGTTAATCCAATTCTTCCTTCGGCGCGATAAGATCGCGGTCGATAGGGAAATTTCGCGCGTGGACGTCCGGCTGACGGCTCGACGCCTCCCAGCCATCCTGCGCCACAGTCTCGTTAGCCCGAGGAAAGCTCGTTAGTCGTCGCTCGTGGGATGACGCGCGCCACGGGAAAATTTCTAAGAGAAAACTTTCGGATAGACGAATTTGCTGATACGCGGTTTCCTGCAACCTCCGTTTCACTCTGTTTCTCTTTCTCTCTGCTGCGATCCATCGCCTACCGCACAGATACCGTGCGTCCACTCGACGTAAAATTTGACGAACGACGAAAAGAAGCAGAGATTCGAATAGTCGAAACGAAACGAAAAGGCACGAAGCGTAGATTTCTAAGCTTCGGCCGGAGCTTCGCTTCCTTCTCACGTTCGCTTGGCGTTCGAAGGTCTACGCGCGAAAAGTTGCGGGAAATTGAAAAGTCTGGAACAGTACGTGGGGTGGTTGGTCGACTCGGCATGTGGAGCGTGCGGTGGCAGGTCGCGAATAAGAAATCGCACAAATCACGATCGACTAGTTAAGCGAGACCGAGATAAAAGGAAAGAGAGACGGCAGAGGCTTTAATAACGGCAATTATCGGCGCCCTCCCGTTACCGAATCGTTCGATCGTGGCAGCTCGTATTCGGCAGAGATCGAATAAGGTAGGCGCGTGTTAATCACCGACAGGCAGTAAGAGAAAGAGAGGCAGAAAGAAAAAAAGAGAGAGACAGAGAAAGAGGCGAGTTAAAACGAAGAAAGAGAGAAAAAAGAGGAAGAAGATAGAAGGTATCCCCGAATACCCGTCGATGACCAGTCATTGTTGCCTCATAAAGCCAGTGAATGCCCTCCCCGTGATTCCTCCTCGATGGGGCAGCCAAAAAACGATCGGGCTAATCGTCCAACGATTGTAATAGCTTTTCTTCACGGTCATTGTCCCGCCTCGGCTCCACTCCCGTGCACGTCGAGTCCAAGAGAACGCGGACTGGCGCGCGAGCCAGTTTCTCTCAGCAGCAACGTAAACGGCAACGCTAATTGGTAATTTCATCGGGATCGTTGAATCGTACGAGAGGAAGAGTAGCATCGGTGAGAGAGAGAGAGAGAGAGAGAGAGAGAGAGAGAGAGAGAGAGGAGGGGACGGAAGTGCGCGCAAAAGGAGAGCGTAAAATCTTATTTGCAAACGAGATTTCGAGTGTCCCACGGGCGGAATGGAAAAAAGAGCGGACAATGAGGAGCGTGAAGCGGCTCGGACCGGGAAGGAGGAGCGGGCAAACCGATTTGCCGCATGAGCTGCCCTGTTTGCTCTCCGGATCACCGCCACCTATAATTTCCTCTCGTCCTGCGTCTGCGATTTGATCCTGTTACGTGAATACCGGCGACCAGGAATCCATTCGAGCCCCTAATCTGCCTATTGTCGCGTCTGCTGCGTCGCAACAGGGTCTCCGATCGATCGAGGGATCTGCTTTTCCAGCTTTCTTTGCGAGTCGATCGCGTCGCGCGGTTAGTTAACAAACCCAGGCCGATCCTTTCACGGGATTTCTCGACGGGAGGAGAGCGTGGAACTGGGATGGTCAGGGTTTATGAAGTCTTCGCTTCATCGCGAACGAGCAATCGTTGGAAAAGGAGGGAGACGTAGGTGTTCGGCCGCGCTCTACCCGCTAGTTAGCCTCCCATAAAGCCACGGCGTAAATTATCCGCGAGACTGACACTCCGGGGAGTGTTTGCGATGGTCCACCTCCCGTCGACGCCCTCGAACCTCCGCTCAGGGAACGCGAGCTTGCACGAACGCAGAGAGGAGATTTTCTACGGCCGCGAAATCGGCCCGAGCCTCTCGAAAACGTTTTCCACGGGCCGGATCCGCGACCACAAATTCATTAACGAGCCGAGGATCCCCCGGAGGGAGCGAACAATGCGTCGCCTAATAGAAATCAAATCGCCTCGCCGTTTATAACGACCCGCCTTCCTTTTGTTTCCCCCTCCTCCCCCGTCCGCCATGGACCTCCTTCGCGCCGCTCTTTTTCGCCCATCACGGAATAATCGAACAAGATTGATGAGAGCGGCGTGACTGGCGCTTAGACGGAGACAACAGACGCTCGATTCTCTCCACTATCTTTCTCTATCTCCGCGTAACCTCGTTCCACGGAAGGTTCCCTCCGGTGTCACGGTGCCCCGTGACACCGTGCTTTATACAGACACCAGCTCCCGACGTCCGGAACATCTAGGTTTCACGCCTGGAATTTCCATTGTGGCCGGATGCTTCAGAAAAATCGACTTGCACGCGCGACGTGGCATTCGGAATCGGTGCGTCCTCGCTGTTCCATTCGAATTCGACGACGATCGCACGATGCGTGGAGATTGTTATTAGTTCAGATCGACAGATAGACAGCCTGCGTGTACCACGCGTAGGTTCTTGATCGATGCGATCCGATCGAGACATTGATAGTTTTATTGTATCGTAAGAAACGCGCGTTGTGCGATAGCTTACATCAGGTTGGGTCAATAGTTTCGTTGGTTTTGTAGGGAAATGACAGATGCACGACATTTTTCGCTTTATTTCATCCAACGATTTTATTGATTTTTATCGACTGATCCATTTCGTGGTGATAGAACGAAATGGAAATAGATAATTTAATAAAATAATATTGTAGGATCTTACTACAATTAGTTTATTTACAGTAAATGGATTAAACAGATGTTGGTTAAACAGAAAACGATGGTTGTTTAACGTGAACTTATCACAACAACGTATTATAATTAGGACAACTAGACAGTTAATTTGCAACTCTCGTCACGACAGATCCAACGCTCGCTCGACAACGCAATCCGCACTCTCTCACTTCTCGACTCAAAATGACTGTTAATTCGTCTTTGTCCCTTAGCAACCCCCTGTCTTTTGTCTTAGCCAAACCAGGAAAATGTTCCGCAACTGCTTGTTTATAATTCGCCCGATATTTCTTAGACCTTTCAATATAAAAAAGACGATGTTGTGCGTCTGTTACTTAACCCTTTGTCCTAAAACAACGAGTGAGGCTCGTGGTAAGAAATTTGGGCCAAAAGCACACGATAAACATTTATTAAACACGACATAGTAACACGCCAGAAGAATTTACTTAGAATTCTCAATGAGAATTGCTTGTAAAATTCATGCAAATAAAATAAATAAATAAAAGCAATAACCAGGAGCATGACTCGTGGTAAATAAGAAAACACATATTACCCTCGATGGACACTGCTTTACTTCGAGGTCCATTGTCTGTCAGTGTATTCGCGATGGTACAGGATATCCTGAATTAACAAGAATTGTTAGTTCGGTCCAAACGTAAACAACACGAGTCAGACTCGTGGTTCAGCTGTACTCGATATTTTCTTATTTTACTTACGTCTAATTATTTCTTACCTTCACACGTTTAGATTATAATTTCCTTAACACGTTGACTGCCATGGGGGTCACCGGTCACCGGCACTCGATTTGGCTATAGCGCCGTGGGGGCCACCGGTGACCGGCGACGCAGCAAATATTAAAAGTACATAGCACGATAGTTTGAAAAAAGAAAAATCGTAATAATTGTCTACAACGCCGTGGGTCACCGGTGGCCATCGCCACGAAAAATGCTTCGAGCATGATTTTATAACTGATTTTATTTGCTGCAAATAATATTTCAACATAATATGCATCGCATAATGAAAAGTTCACGTCGGCGCCTTCGGCAAACCATGGAAAATTCGTCTGGCAGTCAACGTGTTAAAGAATTAGAAAACCCTTATACCTGTCGTATCAGTGAAAAGAAAATCTAATATCGATGATAGTAGCGAGAATTGTGTTATTACTGCGGATAGTTTTATTCGGTAGATCCTTCTGATAGCGATGATAGCGATATTATGCTTCCTATTGTGTTTCATCGTTTCCAGAAATATCACACAGTCGAAGATTACTAATTTCCTACGACTTTTCTCAAAACGTTATTAATTTACAAATTCTTACTGATACATTATCCACTTGTAAATAATAAATCATTTTTCTTCACCAATGAATCCATCATAATTACTTGCAGGACATCTTAAAAGTATTAGTTGTGCCCAAACGTGTTTGTTATTTAACAACTAAACGAGTTTCCTTGCGCCGAAACAGACATGTCATAAGACGCGTACATTTTGCGCAAGCTCCAGCACACGGCTGAACAGCTAAAGTGGCTCGACGCGTAACCGACCTTCTTTTTTTATCGTGGCCCAAGTGTCAGAATTTAATCTTAAAGTTAAGATAAATAATCTGTGGAAGACCCAATGTTTATGTTGAAACAATATTAGGTGATATTTATTAAACAGAATTACAGAACCAAATGTATTGAAATATAAGTGAGTGATATGGTATAATTAACAAAGTGTGCAGGTAAAGAATTTATGGATTGTTGACAGTTGGCCAGGTACTCTCAGACTGACTGTAGGTAGTGACCCATGGTCCCTTAAAGATTTTAAACCCCACTCTCTATACATGGCCTGTGTAAGTGTCCTGTTCAAATGCCTGTGTAGGTGTCTGTATAAGATTATTTGTGCCTATGTGTGTAATATCGTTGTATTCCAACACCAAGCAATCGGGAGTTAGCGGGTAGGACAAAGGGTTAAAACGGAAGAAACTCATGGAAGGAACTAAGATTTCTGGATCGAAGGGCAGTTTTCGAGTAACTCGAGTGAATCAAGAAAATACGATTAAAAATCGAGTACTGTTTTAAACCTGGTGAAAATTTTATAATCGATTTATGTTCGCGTTAATAAACTTTTGCGCTGAATATTAAATCTATTCGTTTCTTACTGTTCGATAAATATAATAAATAATTATACATTTAATATCGAAGCTGCTTGCCGCGCAAAGCAAGTAGCTGCCAAAGATATTTAAGAACAGAATTATATCTTATTATAATCGTTACTACGATGGTCAACGTACGTAACAATAAATATTTTCCAACCTTCTAGCGTGGAATCATCTTCAATTTGCAGAAAACCACGTCGCATTTCCTCCGACCTACCTTTTTCCACGTTCTAACGCGTCTTCGTGTTTTACCTGTGCAAGTGCGTCGTGCATTTCGCAACTTCGTTACACGCAGCTAATTTCCCTGCACACCGCGCGAGACGAAACAGCGTTAAACGAGGTAACGAGAAAGGTGGGAAAACCGTTCGATTATAAGATGGAACTGCGTCTCGACATCGCTGTTCCCAATATTCTCCACCCATCAGCGCGTTTATCGACCGTTTAAACTTTATAGATGGTTTATGGATTACGATTATATTAAGGTCGGGTCGGCTTTGCTTCGGATCAGTCGAGGAGAATGGCGGGGGTTGGAGAGATCGAAGCGGCTCTCTCCGAGGGACCCCTGGCGCGAAACAACAAGCAGTCAGAAAAATGGATGGGCTGCTAACCGTGCCACACATGGAGCCCTCTCGGTTATTTCGCCTTTTACCTTACCGTCCCGCGGCGCGCAACGCGCTTTAATCGACTGCGTTCTTAATTACGTTTTCACCTGTGTCCCCGATAAACTACCATGGCCCGAGGTTGCTTTAAAATCGCGCGCCAGATACGCGATAGAACATCGCGCCAGTGAGCTTCCTTTAATCGTCGCGCGGATCGTTTCGCTCGTCCGGTTTCGTTTCGGCTTCGATCGCCGCGTCTCATCGACTGCTCCTTCCGCTTCTTCGGCCACGAACGTCGTTCGAGGCAGCGTCGAGGAGAGGTCAGTACTTTTGACCTCTCGTAGAATATACGTAATTTGATTGTAGGGCCAACTATTTGTAAAAGAAGCATCTTGTGTGTCGAAACTGATTGTAAATCAGTGCAAAATGCTAATTACAATATGAAGAGCGGAAAGAGTTGACTCGTCTAATCCGTTCGAGGGCGTACGAAAGACAATCGAGGAATATTTGCGGAAAACACTGGCAAAATTGAAAAACATTGATTTTCCTATTGCGAAATGTTCCACATAGCAACGAGAATAACCACGGTACAGAATTTCAACGCAATTTTCCTTTCTAGATAGCCGTTAATAATGCTGGTAGCTGGTGTCACCATGTCCCCAATAAATTGGTCAATTGGTTCTTGGCTTTTGTCTATGCCATTCACATAAATGAACGGAACATCGTGTTCTCTTTGCGCGTAAGAGCTGGCACGTACAGGCTTTCCTACAAATACACCCTCTTTTCTCATGAATTTCGACCACACACTGATACCCAAGTTTTATTTTCCTCGTGAAAAAACTCGTTTCTCGGTACTCACGGTGTTTTTCCACTGTCCAATTATAATTCTCAGCTGGCACGGTCGCGAGTAATTAATACAAAAGCTTGCGATTTACAACATGTAAATGTGTATTTATTTTTCGACCACATTCAAACAGCACAAGTTTTCTCTTCCTCCTGAGAAACTTGTTTCTTCGCATTCACAGTGTTTGCTACGAGCGTTCTTCCATCGTCTTGCGTTACGTTATCTACCAACCATCGTTTCTTTCGACTTCTCCTCAAACTCAAAAGCGTATTGCCGCTGGAGAAAATAAATAACGAGCTCGCATTGGCAAACGAGTCAGCGGACTGATCGAAACGAGGCTCGAGTGGGAAAAAAATAAGGTTCCCTCGGTGAGAGATGGTCGGAGAGCGGATCGATGGCCCTGTTTCCCCGGTATGTGCGAGAAACGCGGTCCTGGCGGTGGACGTTCGTGCCGAAGGCGTGAAACGGCCCCCGCAGGAACTGCACGGGACGACGTGGTACGGCGGTGACGCCTCGCAGAGTGGCGTCGTTAAGACGCATTGCTTCCACCGTTGGTATCCGGGCATTTGTCCAGGACGACGCGTCCAGGAACTGGACTGCCGGCACACGGGGTTGGGGAGGATTTAGTGGCCAGCTCCCGCGCGTCTCCGGAATCGTGTTAGGATTTTCTTTAGCCCGAGCGCATGTTCTTCCCCGACGTTTCCACTCCTGGTGGGATTAACCTCTTCCGTACGCTGCTCGTCCATCTTGTACTGTCATCCGAAGTGACTATGATATTTATTTATTTGTTTGTTTATTTGTTCACGGCAGAGACCTATTACAGTGGAGGCTCGATAATTCTAATAAAAATGTAATTACACAAATTTGTGTATTGTGCTTTTTTAGATTTTTTAAATTGAAAAATACTTTCGCAATTTTGATTACTAGTCGCTGTTCAAAATGACGTTCCAACGTCTTCGTTCTGGTGCAAACAAATATTCATTTTCGATCGTCGAATCAGTTTTGCTAACAGGTTCGATCTTTCCGACGAATCTTTCAACGAATATTAACACTGCACTCCTATGTCGAGTGTGACTCGACATCAGTTTTTATCTCAGGAGCAGGATTGCATCCTGGAAATTGTTTCGAGATATATCATACACTGAAAAATTACAAAATACAACAATGGAATAAAACTGGTATTTAGGTGAATTTCTTTCTTCCTTTATTTATTTAAAATTGTCTTATTTTTTAGTTAAAGTAAATTTCAAATAAAATACTTAAAAGCGTTGGGAGTTGCTGGTAACGAAATTGAAATAAAATTCGCAGTGCAAAGGGTTAATTATTGCATCCTGGAAATTATTTCAAGATATATCGTACACTCAAAAATTACAAAATACAACAATAGAATAAAACTGGTATTTAAGTGAATTTCTTTCTTCCTTCATTTATTTAAATTGTCTTATTTTTTTAGTTAAAGTAAATTTCAAATAAAATACTTAAAAGCGTTGGGAGTTGCTGGTAACGAAATTGAAATAAAATTCGCAGTGCAAAGGGTTAATTATTGCATCCTGGAAATTGTTTCAGGATATATCATACACTTAAAAATTACAAAATACAACAATGGAATAAAACTGGTATTTAGGTGAATTTCTTTCTTCCTTTATTTATTTAAAATTGTCTTATTTTCTAGTTAAAATAAATTTCAAATAAAACACTTAAAAGCGTTGGGAGTTGCTGGTAACGAAATTGAAATAAAATTCGGAGTGCAAAGGGTTAATTATTGCATCCTGGAAATTGTTTCAGGATATATCATACACTTAAAAATTACAAAATACAACAATGGAATAAAACTGGTATTTAGGTGAATTTCTTTCTTCCTTTATTTATTTAAAATTGTCTTATTTTTTAGTTAAAGTAAATTTCAAATAAAATACNTTAAAAGCGTTGGGAGTTGCTGGTAACGAAATTGAAATAAAATTCGCAGTGCAAAGGGTTAATTATTGCATCCTGGAAATTGTTTCAGGATATATCATACACTTAAAAATTACAAAATACAACAATGGAATAAAACTGGTATTTAGGTGAATTTCTTTCTTCCTTTATTTATTTAAAATTGTCTTATTTTTTAGTTAAAATAAATTTCAAATAAAACACTTAAAAGCAACTTGTAACGAAATTGAAATAAAATTCGCAGTGCAAAGGGTTAATCATGTGTATGTGTTGTACGAAGAATCGCGTTATACGAACACAGTAATCGCGATATCTTCGGCGCGTTACAGAAATTCGCGTTATACGGCAGTCTGCTGTATGTGTTAGATACAAAGGCCACTTTCGATGTTGCGCTAGAGAAGACGCACCACCTAATCGGTACGAGTCCGTCTCGTCAACAGTTGCTTCCGACGTATAGCTACGACATAGTGTAACAGGATACGCGAAACCAATCGTTCGATGCATCGTCTCCTTTCCTGCAGCTGTTGCAATTGTCTCGAACAACAGACCAAGACGACGCAACCGATCTCCTTAGTTTCTCCATTATCCATGAAAGCTAGTCGTTTTTCGTCAATCGGACGTACAATTGTCATCGTCCATTGCGATTGCAACTTGTTGCATCTACTTTGTATAAAGCGAGTTGTAATAGGAAGCTGAAAACGCCAACGTTTTTCCGAAAGGTGAACGTAATCGAAGTTCCCAGAGAATTTTCATCCGTCGAGTCTCTTTTACGCGGAAACTTCGAATCCTCCGCAACTCGAATATTCTAGCGCTCCGAGTTACCGAGGTTCGACCGTGTTACGTTAAGAAAAAGAAGGAAGAAGATTGTAGTCGTTTGTCCCCCATCACAGTGTTTTCTGTGAAATCGAACGATTCAGCCGTGAAGCCTCGCCAATTATCACCGACCGTATAATTGCTAAATAATAATACAAAAGGCTGGCGATACGATCGAGAGCCGGGAGGGAGGATACAATGAGAGAATACGGTACTTTTTCCCTCGCAGCGTTTAATTAATCGGAAAAAGTAGGCGCGCGATAATTTCACGGTAACATCCTATTCGAGACTCGAGACAGACGCGCGGTTGCGTAACGAGACAAAGACATCGATCGTAAATCGCCTGATCGGACGCCATTTTGCGGAGCCTGGCGGTGGCGCCTCGGCTTCCGCGACACGACGAACGTCGTAAATCGTGTGCCGTGTACACCAGCGATCGCAGAATAACTCTGGCGGATAATTTTCCGTGACGCGTAATTTTCCGATCCATCGTTCGTGGAAAAGGTCGTGAAATGGAATATTTTCGTTCACGGTGTTTCGCGTTACGTCCGTCACCATTTATTTATACATTTATTTATTTATTTATTTATTAATAATCTACCAGATCAGGATATGCGTCGATTCTTCCTCGAATCAAGTTTCCTCTTCACAGACAACAAGAGAATTTGTACGCGGATGTAACGATACCACTGTCCCATAGATGGCGGAAGATTATTACATCGGTGACAATGTCAATGATAACATTGTTACGCTTCGCCTGAGACAGTCTACGTTCAGGTTGGCGTAACGGTAAAGCGCGATAGATACTACACGAAGGAAATTTGCAGGAGCGAGCGTACGCGGCGCGAGTTTACCTGGACTTTTCACAGAACCGGAGGCGGCGTTAATTACGAGCAGGATCCACGTCGGAGATTCGTGGACGCGTCGGGATAATGCGATTCCGAGACGATGGTAATCGCTGCCTCATTGTTCGCTGCCTGGCCTTACATAAACGCGCATACAGCCGCTGCAATTACTTAGCGTAATATATAAAGTATCGTGCAATTACTCCGGCAGCCGCGTTGCGCCCCATCTTATCGAGGGAAAATCTGATCGGACTGTTTAACAGTATCGGTTTCATCCAGAGCAAACATCGTAACTCGTCGATGAACGCGCAATGCGTGTAAACGGCTCGCGTCGAATTTTGCCTGTCGGGAGAAACACGCGCACGTTCGCCGATTCCACCGACTACTTTCCAAGGTGAACTCCGTTCGGTAGAGCAGCTCTCCTCTCGGCGTACTTGACCCGCTGGCTATTAATCTCGTGTGCCATCACCCCTCTCGATCCCGCAGGAGGCGTTTCCCAACTAATATACGACGACACGACCCACGCCTCTATCGACCACGGCCTAACGAGGACTGACTTTAACGGTTAAATAATATTGCTTTGAGCTCTTTCTCCACGGCTGCCAGGAAAACATCTACGACGTAACGTTTGCGAATTATTTTTCTCTTGCCTTCTTTTTTCCTTCTTTCGTTCGTTAGCAACGAATTTACAAGCGTCGATATTGCGACCCGCTTCAACGCACGACGAACGATTATCGCGTGGCGGCGGTCAGAAATTCGCGGCCTCGTTATGCTTTACGATCGTCCATGTAAAACAATGGAGCGTTCTGTCGGTTTTACAAGGCAACCGGACGCGCACAGGTGGATCGTGGTTATTTACCGCGCAGTAATCGTTAACCCCGGCTCGCTCGTGTTGCGCGTATTTCTTCGGCCGACTTCTTGCCACGCCAAAAAACTCCCTGACCTAACCGTGCATCGACCTGTTCCCTGTTCGCGGTAACGTCGTACGAAATTGCGCCGACGAACGCTAGCTTCCTCGTGTTACGCTTCTGTTGGATGTGCCAGCTCGTCGAGACAAGCCGCGGTGATATCATCGCCGTGTCATTAACAGCAAACGCTCGTTTCTTTATACAGTGGCGAACAGAAGTTTCAGAACACTGACTTTCTCATAGATTCTCGCACATGGATTCTAAATTAGCATTCGAATTTGTTCTTACAATTACGCCTATGCTATCTATGAACAGACTTTTGAAACGAACGATATATTTGAGAGGATGAGCGTGAAACGATTGAGCGGACGCTAGTTTAACGTTGACCTTAGCAGACTTGGTCAAACAACCGGTTGCAAAATTCAATTTAAAGTTGTACATTCGTTGTTATTGCTTCTGTTCGAACAGCTTTATGTACATTCTTATATTAACAAGAATTGAGAAATTGATTAATCGAGTAATATAAGGACTATCTGTGAACAGACCTTTAAAGCGAACGATATATTTGAAAGGATGAGCGTGAAACGATTCCTCGCGGACGCTAGACTTGGTCAAACAACCGGTTGCAAAATTCAATTTAAAGTTATACATTCGTTGCTATTGCTTCTGTTCGAACAGCTTTATGTACATTCTTATATTAACAAGAATTGAGAAATTGATTAATCGAGTAATATAAGGATTATCTGTGAACAGACCTTTAAAGCGAACGATATATTTGAAAGGATGAGCGTGAAACGATTCCTCGCGGACGCTAGACTTGGTCAAACAACCGGTTGCAAAATTCAATTTAAAGTTGTACATTCGTTGTTATTGCTTTTGTTCAAGCAGCTTTATGTACATTCTTATATTAACAAGAATTGAGAAATTGATTAATCGAGTAATATAAGGATTATCTGTGAACAGACCTTTAAAGCGAACGATATATTTGAAAGGATGAGTGTGAAACGATTCCTCGCGGACGCTAGACTTGGTCAAACAACCGGTTGCAAAATTCAATTTAAAGTTATACATTCGTTGTTATTGCTTTTGTTCAAGCAGCTTTATGTACATTCTTATATTAACAAGAATTGAGAAATTGATTAATCGAGTAATATAAGGATTATCTGTGAACAGACCTTTAAAGCGAACGATATATTTGAAAGGATGAGCGTGAAACGATTCTTCGCAGACGTTAGACTTGGTCAAACAACCGGTTGCAAAATTCAATTTAAAGTTGTACATTCGTTGTTATTGCTTTTGTTCAAGCAGCTTTATGTACATTCTTATATTAACAAAAATTGAGAAATTGATTAATGGAGTAATATAAGGACTTTTATTTAATTAGCGGAAATCGATAGCGAAGGATGGTCGTCCATTGCCTGAGATATAGCGCGATAATTTGTCAGAAAAGTGGTCTTAAGCTACTGTATATGTAGCTAACTATCGACACGCATTTATGAATCAGCCTTAATATGTGCGAGAGCAGACTGTGCATTTCGTGCTGAAACGAACGAGTTCAGCGCGGTTTCTCGAACTAGAACTCTTCGAACGATCGCAAAGCGTAGAGTTGGCAGAGTGCTGGTTCCACTACGCGGAATGCGACGCTTTGTATCTCGTTGGAAACTCGTTAAGAAAGATGCGATTAAGAAAAGGGAAGAAAGGCGCGGTCTCGCAGCCAAGTGAAAAGGGAGCCGATATCGACTCTCGATTAGAACAGTTCCGACAAATCACCGTCATTACCGGACGTAATGATAGCTTGGTCGCGTTCCGCGTGATTCATAAGACCGCCGTTCCACGCAGAGGCTGCAGCTTGTGTTCGCTCGCTCGCCGCGCTCGCAGCTTGCCGTTCGTCGCGTGCCGAACGCGCGGCCCTCAATTTCCGATCCGCCGTCCCTTCCGTGACTCAAATCAAATTTAACCTCTTTACTTTGGATGAAACGCCAGGAAGAACGACGTTTCTCGTTCGACCCGTGACCACGACGATGGTCCAAAGTAAAAAGGTGCAAATTCCCTTTAAATGGCCGTTTTGCTGTCGAAAGACGAGGGACGTAACGCGGATCGACTTGACGAACGAGACTCGAAATAAAGTCGACCATGGCGGTGACGTGGCTGAGAATGGGAAAGTTTCGTGCAATGGTCGAAACGAATTGCTCCCCCAGGTGAGGGCAAAGGCACGCGGAAGTACGGAGTTAGCGGAATTCCAGAAGTCCCGGAGAATCTGCAGTCGAAGATCGAGGTTGGACGAGCGGTCGTGGCTGCGTCGCGAGGGGACGACGCTCCGCGACGACGAGGAAACCGTCTGGCTGGCTCGCATAGTCGCCGAGATAAGTATCGTGGGCGAGATTTATCGCGGTGCACCGACTATGCGCCGACTATATGCTCGATAGTCGTTGCGAAGTTAGCGCGTTTCGCCACTAGCGCAACACCTGCGAATTTAACCAAATATCCGCGACGATCTGCAAGAGGAGGGACTTTTTCGCGCAACTTGCAAATCCACAGCCTCGAGAATTCGAAAGAGGAAATAGTCAGCCAGCCGAGAATCCGAGGATCAACGTGTACGAAGTTTAGAAATTCTAGTGGAAGGGGGATTTTGATTGCGATATTTTTGTAACTCGATTTGGAATCCAAAGCTGAAGCGCTGAATTTGTCGACTTCCACGTGTTATCTTTTTCTCCCATAGCTTTGAATTTCTATTCTAAAATTGTGGTTTGTTTTTCTAGAAATTTTTAATGGAGAGATTCACGACGGAGCAGCTTGTAAAAATAACTGAATTTTATTTCCGAAATTGACTATTGAATCTTCTAACGCTGTTTCAACGGCAAACGTGGCTTGTACCAAGAGTTTTCGAGAATCTATCGACGCAACGTTCTGAAAAATCCAAGTTAGACGTCAATCGTCGATGCCAAAGCTACCTGAAACTTAAAAGTCCAATGTTAGCCAGTCAACTGCGTTCCACGTGTAAACGCTTGAACTTTATTTCGGTGCGTTTGACGTACAAAAAATTACCATTTACTATTTATAAAAACTCAAAATTTTAATAAAAAGCAATGACATTTAGTGGCATGTTCCCTTGACACTTTCAGTAAACCTACCATGTATTTTACAAAAAAAAAAAAGGATTTGATTATTCGCCATTCCCTTTGCCGCGTACATCGGCTCTTTTACAGCAACTTTACATAACTTTACACCAGCTACATCAGCAAAAGCAAATTAACAGATTAAAACACGACGGAATTTAGCGTAGATTTTCGCCAATCGATTTCCATCCATTGAGTTGGCAACTAAGCGATTGCGGGTTTTGTCAATACCATCTAATGACAAAATCCGCAATCACTTAGTTGCCAAGTCAATACATCTCGCGTCAATGCTGTCTGCCCTAGCAGCGGCGAACAAGCACGCGATAACCGCTCGATAGAAGGGACGATGACGAGGCGACGAGGAGCGGGAAGCGACCTCGTGGCAGTCCTAAATCAAATTTAAAGTGCAACAGCGTGTATGGTTACAGGCGGGCCCGGATGTCTGGAATCGAGCTTAATAGCGGCTTTTTATCGGGGCGGCTCTCTGTCGCCGGTGGTGCGCGCTTACGCTAGCCGCGCGCCCGCGGAGCCTCGTATTTATGAAGGCGTGCGGATCGTCCGGGGCGACAGGTGCAGCTGCAGCACCGAGTACCGGCCACTGGGCACGCGTCTCCGCACGCTGCAGCTGAACTAATTACCGATGGCGCAGGCAAGTAACAGGTACGGTTAATGCGACCGAGAGCTCGTCGCCGTGCCACCTTCCACCGATCGGCCAATACGTAACTTCTGCACACGACTCTTAGTCAGAGACCAGAAATAGCGTGTTTCGTGGCCGAGGCAAAATAACCATTACTTAACCATCTCGTTGAAGCAACGAGACCAACTTACAACGTACATCTTCGGTCGTAAGTATTAGGATGTCTACTTGTCGTACTTAGCGCAGAATTCTAACAACTTCTACTTTATTTAGCGTTTTACGTGTGTAAACGAGACGCGTGATTATATAGTCGAGCCTATTTTCAGGCTTTTCATCAGATTGAAGAAAAAATTGACAGGATGGTTTATAAGGTTTCATATTATAACGAAGAATAAAGGTGAAGATACAAGGGACACAAAAATTATCTTGTTCCCAAGTCCGAGGGAAATTACGTTCTCTTTGAAACTTGTCCCTTGAAAATGGCTGTGAAAAGACATAAACTCGATGTTCACTTTGCTACGTTTTTATTTAACATTCCATGGATTTTTCTTCATTTCTGATCGCTTTTATTAATTTGTACCTTCGGCTGTGAAAAGACATAAAGTCGATGTTCACGTTGCTACGTTTTTATTTAACATTCCATGGATTTTTCTTCATTTTTGATTGTTTTTATTAATTTGTACCTTCGGCTGTGAAAAGACATAAAGTCGATGTTCACTTCGCTACGTTTTTATTTAACATTCCATGGATTTTTCTTTATTTCTGATCGCTTTTATTAATTTGTACCTTCGGCTGTGAAAAGACATAAACTCGATGTTCACTTTGCTACGTTTTTATTTAACATTCCATGGATTTTTCTTCATTTTTGATTGTTTTTATTAATTTGTACCTTCGGCTGTGAAAAGACATAAACTCGATGTTCACTTTGCTACGTTTTTATTTAACATTCCATGGATTTTTCTTCATTTCTGATCGCTTTTATTAATTTGTACCTTCGGCTGTGAAAAGACATAAAGTCGATGTTCACTTTGCTACGTTTTTATTTAACATTCCATGGATTTTTCTTCATTTCTGATCGCTTTTATTAATCCGTTGGCCACACTACCTAACTTGTTCGTATCTTTTTTTCAATATCCGCCCTCGTGGATTTTATTCGTTCTTTTTTAGGGGGGTTGATGGGTATCTTCTAGCGATGGTTTCGCTGGGTCGTAAACTTTTCTTGCTAAAATTCTCCGTCCTCGCTCGTGTTCGGATCGGGGCTCAATGCTGGCCATGGTAATAATTCTATTCCGTCATCTTGGAACCACTTTTTTGCACTGGCGACTGTATGAATAGGAACATTGTCTCGTTGAAAAGTTGCCTTTTTGTCTTCTATTCCGGTTATCAAAGGCAATAATTCGCCGTGCAACATGTGCAGCGTGCAATTTATCCATTACAAAAACAATATCGCTCAACATATTGAGGCATAATCAGTGGTTTCGTGGAAACACCGTAGAAATAAGGCAGAAAATCTGTTTCAACGTATAATTATTCACAGCACAGTGTACGATAATTTACGGATTTATAATAAAATTACTAGCAAATAGGAGCATGTAATTTTGACTAAATATCAATAGGTGCCCTAATGTATATAACATACATAATATACTTATGGTCGACGGTGTATATACAGTGGCAAATAAAAAAGATTAAAAATTGACATGCCATGAATTTTAATAACTTTCGTTTCAACATTTTTCACCGCAACATTATTTACCGTATTTATTAATTGCTCTTGTTCCACTCGAATCAAATGGATGATAAATGCATTTTATAAAATTACACCGTTTTTCTATAGTTTTTACTTCGTAAACTACCTTCTGTCCGCTATTGTACGTAGCGTGTACACTCGCGTGATCTGCGAGTTGCGACGAACTTGTTGGTCGCGCTGTTCCATCGATCACAAACATCGAAGCAGGTTGGTCGAAAAATGTGGTCCATATTTCCCACGTTGCAGAACAATTAAGAGAAACGTGATGGAAAGGAGGCTGTTACGGCGATCGAGGCCGGCTTGATACAGCTCCAGCCGGACAGAATGGAAACATAATTTTCGGTCGATTATCATGTAAATAAACCGCGCATCATCCTGCCCTCGTAGTTTCTCCTGCTACGATTAATTATGTATCATCGTGGCCGATCACGCGAGCCCGATAAATCGATTAACCGTGAAAGGGGCTCGAGCCGTTTTTGGTGCGGGTCTCGTTTATTGAGGTTTAACGATTGCCGGTTTAATCGAGACTCCGCTCGACCGGAAAGGAAGCGCACGAAGGACAGGGAGGACGTACGAAAGTGGACGTGGAAAGCAGGTGCGAACTTTCGACCGATTAGGAAATAAATGCAAAGTCGCGGAGGCAGGTGAACGTCCCTGGCCGGAAAAGTCTCTGCCTATCGCCTCTCGTTCCTTCATCGGACAGATTAACGACCGAGTAAATCTCTCCTTGACGTTCACGAACCGCGCCAGCAACACCTGGAAATTCTGCCTTAATTGCTGATTACCTTGTTCCCACTTTTTTTCTCATCACCACCCAGACGCATAGCTGATAGATACCTCGACCCTTCTCCTCCAGTCTGCTCTGTTCTTCGTCTTGTCTGGTCGTTAGGGGATGCTAGAAAGCTGACCAATTAACCTGTTGATTGGTTGGAAAAAGTTTTTCGAGCAACACGACGGCACCCTGGTTCTGTAGGAATTCGCAGATCGGGGGGAATATTAAGGTCGTTCCACAGGTAGGAGACGCACCTGCTGGACGGCGCGTGGTACAGTGGAGCACGCGACGCGTTTTAAACGACGCGGCGTCGAAAAACTGGGTGAATGGCATCGAGAATGCACCGCGAACAAACTGCGCTCGATTTTGTCGCTGTCAGTCGAATTTTGACAAACGCGTCGGCTATTTTAATGATTCGCAAACACGCTGCTCTCGTTCCTTTTGCAACGAAGGCTTGCAGTTCGAACGCTGCTTAATTAGAAGCTTATAGGTAGCTTGAGATTCGGGCACGCGACTCGGTGATCGGCCATAAAATCGCGATTTAATAGTTGCTTTCGGACTCAGCCGGACTCGCGTCCAAGGAGCGAAAACACCTGCAGCGGAACCAATGAATTACAGGCCCCCGTAACTGCCCCTGCCACTGTCGCGGACAGCAACGGAATCAAGGCGGGATTGTTCGCCTCCTCGACACACTTCCTTTGTCGCCAACCACTATGCAGCGGCGTTCGCCCTCCATTCCACCACAATCCTGTGTTTAACCTGTTAACTGCGCTGTTTAGTTTGGAAAATGCCTGACGGCGTGCGCAGGTAAAATCAAGCAATGACGAGTATACACGTCGAACGCGGGGTAAATGGTCCAATTGTAAATTTATTATTGTCAATAACGAAAGGGTGAAGCAAAACGAGGGAGGATTATACTTTTATTGGATAGAAAATTTGCGATTCATCGTTGAAAACGATATTGCTATCAACATCTTTCAAATTGAAATAATTATTGAGATATGTATCATTTTATGTGTTAGACTAGATTAGATGCGTAGTAGTGATACTTGTATGTGAATATCAGTGTGCGCAAGTATGTGTGTGCGCGGCGTCTGGAAAACGAATGAATGTAAACTGTTGGGTATGGAAGAAAGTGCTGAGACGCGTGCAAGCTTGTATCGATGAATATCTTTGAAATCGCTCATCAAATAAATATATAATTATTCTAATATAAATGCTAAGTGTAAATTTAGTGTTCCTATACCATTATTTAGGCTATTAAGATCCAAAATTCTCAATAATAATACAATTCGTAATGGAGAAGAAACGACTGGAACGTTGCCTCTAAGAAGACGCAAAGAGATTGCTCATGTGCTAGAAACTTACGAATTTTATAAAAGTATATTAAGATTGTGCCAGAAGTGTCTTTCTTTTGCAAACACGTCTTCTGCAACGACGTATTTGTACGCAAACGTGAAACCTGATCAAATATTTCTACTGCTTTCTACTGCTTCGCAAAGATCTTCATATCATCGGAATTAATTGAATTGAATTTTTCTAAGTTCTCGACTTAGGCGACTTTCGCGAGAAACGCGACAAGTGTGGACATTTGGCGACCAGTGAAATACGTTTTTAAATTTCGCAGAGTCCAGCGCTGAAGATACGAAGCGAGCGGATGGACAGAGGCGTAGGAACGCCACGTCCGAAATGATGACATCAGGGAAGGAGGTAACGAGCACTGTCGGCGGTAGGAACACCTCCTTCGAGGGGCAGCCTCTCATTGGCATACGAGTAAATCCACAAGCTCGTGTTTTACAGGATCATTGTCGGTGTTGCCGCGTGCGTGAACCACGCTCCCTCGCGAACAAAACCGTTTGCACGGGTTTACAACCGACTTCCGCTTGTAGCAGCCTGTCCTTCGTGGTTCGTCGTCCGCCGCTAACCGTCTAGACCAGCGATTTTCAACCTTTCTCATCTCGCGGCACGCATAAAGTAATTAGAAAAATTCCCCGCCGAGAAACCTGCTACGCATATTTCCTTCAATATGGTGCGTTCACACCAAACTGTTATGGTTTCTCTATTCGACGATCTATAGAAAAAAGAATCAACAAGAAAATAGTTAACACTAAGGTTATCAGGCCAGGTGAAACGATTTCAAAATCAAATTAAAAATCGTACGTTCGTCGTTGTTCCTTTTGTTGGTGCAATTTTACGTACATTCTCATATTATCCGATTAATCGATTTCTCAATTCTTGTCAATATATGAATTTGCATAAAGTTGCACGAACGAAAGAAATAACGACGATTTTTAATTAAATTTTGAAACCTGTCTGGTAAACTTGTGTACGTTTAAAAAATTCTCGCCGCGCACACGCGGTCCTCTCCACTGGCTCATCGCCTAAGAATCGCTGGTCTATGCCGATGATCGGCTGTCTGCAAATAGAAAATCTCCTCGTACATCTTCGAATCTGTCGCTGAGATTAAAACAGTTTAACGTTAGAAAGACAAGACAGCTGTGGAGTAACGAAATTTTCACCGGCGAACACGCGCAGACGATGTTGAGCTGGTCAGTGGTCGGATAAATGATACGAAGTTTCTCCGTTCTTCTTTCACCGACGAGTCGCTGTTCCGTGCGCGAGGGCCATCGAGCTAATGGGACGCGCGGCTGCTCTATAATTACAAAGATTGGCCAGTATATGCGCTGGCTAAAGCGGAGGCTCGTGGTCGGTTGCATGTGGCTGCCAGAGAGAGAAAGAGAGAGGCCGAGCGTATGGTCAGATTATAGATCGATACGGGGCCGCTTTTATTTGCCGATCGAAGACGAGCTATTGCGAACGCCGCCCGCTGAAAAAAATGGGCCACAGCTGCGCGGAAATTTAGAGGCCTCTTCGCTTTCATTAGTCGTCGGTGAATAGTCTGTCGGCGCTTCGAGGGCCACTCTGTTCCGTCTTTCCATTTCAATTCCGCGCTTTCAACGTCTCGGACCTTTTACGCTTTCGAAAAGTTCGCTTCCGATTTCAATCTTCGGCCACTCTGAAACTCCGTGCTTCGACAACTCTGAGACAGAAGCATTAAAAATCTCGAAGGATCGAGGAATTGCGGAATTTCGAGTCGAAGGTTCCGAGATCCTAACCCTCTATAATTTATACAAACTGAATCGTTTTTTCGTAACGTAAATTGAAAAGAGGAAATATCGATCTCCAGTCGTATCGACATACACCTGCATATCGATTTACAAGTTTCAAAGATTTGGACGAGAGCAGCCGAAAGTGGAATCAGATGGAAGCTTCAATCTTGTATTATCGTATTACGAGTTACGCAGTTGCAGACCACTCAATTACGAAATTCCGAACGAACAGAGTTGCACGGACGATGCTGGAACATTAAAGTCTGACAAATGCAGAGGATACGCGAATTCGGAAATGCTAAATTTCAGCATTCGAAGGATACAGAAAATTGGGAATAAAATTGAGAAAATTGCCTGAGCAGACAAAATTTGAATATGGAATTCCATTGGGAAAGAGCACGCGTCGGCTGAAATTCGAAACTATAGATTATAGTTGGTGTTCGCCAGTGGCTCGTGCCTGCGGCAAGGAGGGTCGACTCTCGTAAGTCAATCAACCATAATTCGTACAATTGATATCACCTGCCTGTGTCCTCGAAGACACTTTTCCCCGGGCGCGGGCCCGAGTGTCGGATGAGCCTGTATTTTTCTTTACACGTGTCAACGTGCCGTGGCCGTGGGCAGCTTTGTGCGCGAAACCTACGGTGCTCAGGTGAGCCAAGGATTCACCTGCCCGGCCGGGCAGCTGCGCAGGTGTAATCCACTCTGTTTTGTGGACGACCGCGGTCCTTGGGGAGTTGGGCGATCGCTGTTTTCGTTTCGAGCAACCGTCTCTCCATCTCCGGCTTTAATTCCACCCGAAATATCCCAGAAATCGTTCTCGTCGATGAAACGTTCTCGCGATTCTTCAACCGATTGGCTGCTGCGACCTCTTCCAACAGCGTGTACTTCAAACGCGTGGCGAGAAGTAAGCGACGACGAGTATACTCGTGAGAAATAGCTGTCTGGCTAAATTCGAAAATTCCTATTGTCCAAAGTTACTTAATAAACTCCATGATAAACCATAATAAACAAAGTGACCTGGCGACAAAAATGGCGAATCCGATCGATTCGCGATACACGAAACACTTCCGTTTAGGTTGCATTTCTGCAATCGCGTCTGCAAGCGTACGAGTTTGCAGAAATAAAGTATCCGCAGTCTATTTACGTGCATCGTGTACACGAGGAGAATTCGTTCCGCTGCGAGGTAGAAACTGTCAGCGATGAAGCGTAACGTCCGCGACGCTGGTTTCTGCCGGAGCAAAGGACACGTTTGCACGGACGGAGATAGGAAGAGCAGGGAAACAGGAGGATTTTTGACGTGCGTGAAGCGACCACGATAACCGGAGAAAAGAAGGCAGAAACAAAGTGAGCGCTAAGGATGAGAAGGTTCTCGCGTCCGGCTTTTGTAAAGCAGGTGTAAGCGAGCCTGGCTCGTCCCGGTGTACTTTACCACCCGGTAGTGGCCGTTGGATCGCCGCGCCCGAGAGAGGAAAGAAGAAGACATCGGCAGCAGCTGAATCTTCGAGAAAAGTGGCACCTGAACGCGCTTGTAAAAAGAAGAACCGACGGGACGAACCGGGTTATGGATCGAACGGGCCACTTTGCGCGCCCCGGCGCGCTTCCCCGACGATTATTTAACGAGGTTCTAATTCCGGCGCGGGTAATTGAAGTCCCGCCGCCGGTTAACCGCCGCCAAATGGGGCCGTAAAGGATCCGCCGCGAGCGTTTCGCCCGTCATGCCTCTGACTTACGAGGAAAACTTAATTTTTCTACAGAACCGCGCCGCCCCAACTTTCAGTCGGCGAGTACGCGAGAAGGTTAGTTGCCCGTTGACACATGGAACACACGAAATTGTCGACGCGTACATAAACTCACGTAAATCTACGAAACGTACTTTCCACGTTTCGCGCAGGCTCGAACGAAAAGTTGTAAAAGCTCGTCCTCCGCTTTTTTCCCAGTGCCTTTGTCCTTTCGTACTTGGCGCATTCGAACGAATAATACAAACTAGCAGCGAGCTAGAGCCGGACGGTTAAGAATGGCGAAAGAACAACGGCACACGCGACTGTTTCGACGAGTGCGTTGCTCGTCGAACGCCACCCCCTTTTGTCCAACGCTGTGCGCGTTTCTTTGTCCCTTTGATCGTTTTCGTTGCTGAACTCTGTGGTCGGTTGCTCGACTGGCCGGCGACACTCGACGCTCTTTTCGCGTGGCACGTGGTGGTCGATTAAAGGGGAATTTCGCACAAGGCGAGAGTAAATAGCGCGTCGTAGAGGTGGAACGTTTCGTTGTTCCCTCGATGGGGATCCTTTGTGGCCGGGAAAAGAGGCTGGAACCGGACGTCTCAATAAATAAGGTGTTAATTAAACGGGCATTTTGTTGAATTTATCCTCGCTGCGTGGCAGGACCTATGTCCGTAAATAAGCCGATATTTATAGCCCGTGGCTGTTTTATGCGCTGATGGTGTGGACACCACACAAAGCTGCATTTTCTGCGGTTTCTGTCTCTCGATGCTAATGTATCGCGCGTTCGTGAGCGTGAAACCGAGGCTGGTCCGCCAGCTTTGTCTCGCTTACGCTTGGCCGCGTGCTGCTGTCTCTGTCCGCGCGGAGGTTCCTCTCGAGCCAAGGGACGAAACCGGGTACCACGGAGGACACCAGAAGGATTATAACGCCGGCTCCTTTTCCTTCGTTGCACGGCTACTATAAATCTATGCAGAGTTATGGCAGAGGTCGGGTTTTGTCTTAATGGTCAACCGTGTAATTCATGGTGGAGCCTGGCCGCCGAGAATACTCGATTTTCCCCATAACCCGAACGCGACAGGGTATCCCTTTCTATAATTCTGTACGCGTTCTCCGAAATGGCGTGTAGCAGCGTACGCGTGAGTTCTCGTCGCGCCGGTTACAAATTGGCGAAAGGGACGGAGGAAGCAACGGTTCCGCGAAGTTCATTACGTCGATACGCGATCTGCTTGCCCCTCCGAACAAGAGGCTCAATCTCCGGCGTTGGCCGAAATTCTCACGGCTCTCGTAATTAAAGCCGGTAAAGCGCACGCTTGGAGAACCCGCCTTTGCATTCCGCCGATCGATTAAAGCCGATCCCAAAGCGTATTGCACAGGCTGGCCAATCCGGGGAACCGGCGTGCCGGACAATCGAACAGAGGCAGACGAGCAAGAGGCAGAGAAGAATTTCGGCGTCGATCGCGGAAGCGCCGATTACCCGTGAATTTATATTTAATTCGGTAATTGCCGGCCTGACTGGCCGAGGAAACTCGAGATCGTTCGGTGGGCCGATTCTGTGTCAGTGGAGTGGCTGCACCTTTCATCGTGTCGCAATTATCCCCACCGGATAACGCGCGCACTCATCTTACGCGGCGAACACGGTGCGTGCGTGTCGCGCGCGTAAATCGGCCGCCTCTTTTCCCGTTTTCTTTCTCATTTCGCTCCTCACCGACCATACGTACGATTTTTGTAACGACCGCGTAAATAATCGACACGCCACTGTCTCAGGCACTGACAGTTGTTATTACAGGGAAATTTGCCTCGAGATTGAACGACATTAGGAAGCAAGCTGACTGCTATGGATGTACGCGGTAGAGAGCTTGCAGAGTGTAAAAGCTGCTAATATTCAGACAGGATTTTGAGAAACGGAGGGATGGAATCTCGTTAAGGGAGAGATAACCGGGGAAAGAATAGGACCCGTTGAGAGGGAACCTTCCCCATGGCCGTCAGTCGATACCCTTCGATCCCGCGGCATCAATCTCGCGTAAAAATTAATCTTATGGGCCCGCGGTGCTCATGTTTGCCAATAATTACAGGCTTTCGAGAGACGGTTTCCTCCCTGCCCCCCTCCTCTTTCATTCTGCTCCATGGGCCTGGTTTAATACGGTTTCGCACGAATCTAATATTTCCCTGTATATAAATTATCGGCAATTAAAAGGGGAAAAAATGGAATGGAAAGTTAGATGGGATGGGAGGAACGGCGTTGTCGACGAGTCGGTCGAGCTCCGTCTAGTTTTTACCTGAAACCAACCGGGCCACGGGATCTCGGTCCGACGATAGCGCGATCGGTTTCGTGCATCGCGAGTCGGATCGTGAGGCTGAAAATCCCGGAAGGCGGCCCCCGATAACCCATCGATCCGATCGGTTTCGTCACGGTTTTTCCCCTCTGCTAAAATTTCTCTCGCCAGACGCCAGTCCCCTTTTAACAGTCGGACGAAGCTTCTCGAGGAATCTCGCGATAGCGTAACTTCCCACGAGCGGCTCGGCTTCGTTCACAGTTTCCCGAACACAATCAGCCGAACGAAAGCCAATCGATGGATCGATAGGAGGTTCATTTCGATGGAAGATTTCGGCAGTTGCCGGTCGGACAGTCGAAAATCGACGTTCGGACTGATAGAGGAAGAGAAAAGCGCAGGGGCGACGGGTGAGGGCAGAGGCTTGTTTCGCAAAAGTCGAGTACACGAGACACGGACAGGGGGTTCCGAGGGGGCGGTGAGGGGTAGAGATTTAGAACGAGCCAGTGCCTATTGGCGTTCGAGCGGAACGATATCTCGGTGGTGCAGACATAAATCCCGGCACCACGTACACGTAGCACGCCCCCACAGCACGCCCCCCCATTAACTTTTTAATCTCTGGTGCAGGGGCCCGGCCAGCCGCCGTGAAAGAGGAACAGGAAGAGCAGCAGGGGGACGAGGAACCGGCAGAAGAAGAAGAAGAAGAAGAAGAAGAAGAAGAAGAAGAAGAAGAAGAACGGGCTGAGGAGGTGGGGGAGGAAGGAACGAGCCAAGCCAGCAGATCGACCAGCCCTTTTCGGGGTCGAGCATCTAGTTAGCATCCTTTCAGACACGCGGTCTACCAGTCTCCCTTCTCCGGTGCCGCACGATGTATCCGGATATATCGACGATCGGGAACCTGTGTTTTTGTCGGTCGGGCTAAGTACGAGCCAGAGGAATTGTCCACCGAGCAGAATTCCATCCTCGTCCTCCCACTCCCACCCCTTTCTCTCTTCTCCCTCCGCCGCTGTTGATTTACGATTTCGTGATGCGGCAGCCTTGAAAATCGCTGCCAGCGTACAATATGGTAGACGGGCAGAGGAGGAGGGGGCGGGGGGGGGGGGCTCGTCAAATTTCCAAAACCCACGAAACCTTCATCCATCAGGTGGGAATCTATTCACGGGATCTCGATGGTTATCGAGCAGCGATCATCGAACGAAGATCTATCGTGGGTAGATGGTATCGTCGGAGAAGACAAATCGCGGTTACCGTGAAGCATAACGCGGGCAAAGTGGCAGGCGAGGAGGAGTCGCAGGATTTTTCGTTCAGGAGAAGGTCGATCGGACGCGGAAGGCGCGTGCTGACCAGACGCGGAAGGCAAGTCGCGTCGAATTAGAGAAAATTACAAAACACCTCGTAAATACATCGTCGGGCTAAGTGGTTGATTGGAGAGATGGTCTGTGGAAGCGGACTACCGCTAAATTATATCCCAAGACAAGAGCGGTTATCGGCGCGATCGCGATCGCTCTTGTAAATTAAGGCACCCGTGGACACCGCGGCCGTTCATCCTCAGATTCTATCTTTTTCAATTTTTCACCAATTTCCTCGTTCCTGCGACCACGATCGCGCGCGATTCAAACAGAAGCTTGTACTATGCGAGGTGGCAACGGCGAGAATCATCGAGATTAAAAGAATCTCGTCTGCGCAAACAGAGATCGTCTCGGCATCGGGTCTCGCGCGCGATATGCAAAACGTTTTACGTTTTACGGTGTCTTTAAGTTGCCCCTGTAAATATCGTAATGGCCGCGATACTGTCGGAGCGTGCCTACGACAGTTAATCGGCTCATTTCTCCGCCGTTTTTTCTTTATCTATCCGCTTCTTCCGCCTGCCTTCTATTAGATAACCACCGACGTCCAATTTTCCTTTTTCAGCGGCTTGCACACAGCGTACGCGTACTAACGGAAAACTCGAGGAAAAGATCCGACGAAGAGGTGGGCCCCGATCGAAATTCTCACGTGGTACCGAGTTTCTCGGTGATCTGATTGAAGTCTCGCCCCTGCTGGCGGTGCGGCAACATAAACATTATGATTGCAGGCAACATAAATACGGGCGCATTGGCGTGCAGATACGAAGTGGAGGAAAGGGGCAGAGGCAGAGGGGGTGGCGTCGCGCGAGTTTCGGTTTCCACGCCGCTGCGGAACGCGGGCCAGGCCGCTTTAATATAATATTATTGGCTATTGATAAATTGTCGATAATGATGGGTTAGCCACCCCCGGGGCCCGCGTGGGAGGGAGAGGAAGCGGAGCTGTTCGTTCTCGGGCCAGCTATCTTCCCAGCTTCTGCACCCCACCCCCGTCCATCTCGCTCGTCTCTTTGCGAGCTCCGAGCGAAATTCTTGTTAAAATCCCGGCCGACCCGCCACCTTCGCCCTCTTTCTTCCACCCCCTGCCCTCTGATCGCTCGCTTTTATTGCTCGCCTCGCGGTCGCAAACGGAACTCCAGGGACGCTGGAATATTCAGGGCCCCGTCTGCGCACGAATTTTCGCACGATCCGAGGAAAGAGAGACGAGCTGTAACCTTCTCGAGGCTGTGCAACGAACGAGCCGAAGAATCCGCCAAGAAATCAACGTATCGAGAAACAGCGTTCTCTTCCAACGACGATGTTATACCTGGCTCGGACTGTTGCAGGAAAATTGTCGAGTAACCGCGCGGAAGGCGGGAATTAATTAATTAGCGCGACTTTCGCGTTATCGCGAATGCATCTTGGTCCGGTTAATTGCAACGAGCTCGGCACATGATAAGCGGACGCGTCGAATTATTCAGTGGCCGGCGGCCACGGAAGGCCGATTGTTGCAGTCTGTAATTGTCAAGAAAGTGCGCGCAGCCGACAGCGGGAAATTTCCCTCCAACGAACCGCCTTTGTTCCAAGTAATTCTAACGAAAAAATTGTCGGAGTAAATGGATGTAACTCGACGATAGCCGGGACACGGTAGACGAAACAGCGGCCGGGGATAATTGGCGGCTGGCTGTTTCGCGCGTCGAATCGTTTGCATAGCGCCCGGAGCAACGGGGTTCACGAGGTTCGCGGATCCTGCGTATTCAAACTCGCAGGAATTTAATAACCCGTGAATACGGCCGGTCACAGTCGTTTGCTCGCCGACGGCGTTGATTCGCGATGGAACCGAAGGGAGCATGGCGGTCGGTTCCTGGAACAGCCGAGCAGAACGGTCGGCCGAGCCTGAAACTGGAAATTCACCGGGAATTTCCAAGAACCGCCGGAAATTGCTGAAACCGTAGGCGACTTGAGGGAAAGGTCGGATCGAGGTTTCGTTCGTCGCGAGTTCGGCAACATCTTCGTGAACTTGCATCGGTGTTTCTTGACTAAGTGGTCGTCAGACACGTTGCAGCAATAACGCGGTGAATTTCGACGCGTTTAGACGACGCGTATCTCGACGAGTCGATCACGCCGGGCTGACTCGGCGAATCCCGCGGCTTAATTAACATTTAATTATCGCGTTGCAAGGCGACGCCGCGCAGGATGAACAGCTCGACGATTCCGTGCGTTTCCCAGTCTCACCCCCGGCCGATTCTTCTTCTCAATTTTTCCCTTGGAAAATCCACCAAACACGTAGAGAGAAAGACGCGCAGAGCAAGAGAGATATCCACGGAAAGCGCGTAATTTGTAATTCACGGGTTTTAATTAATATTTAATTAGCCCGGGCCGAGCGCAGAGACGGCTTATAAATAAGAACGCTGGAGGGTAGGCCGGTGCAGAGGAGGCCAGGGTGGGGGTAAGTTATGACTTAACGAGGGGTTAGCGTGATCCCGGCCACTGGACAAGCCTCGTGGAAGCTTACTGGCTCGTGTTTAAACGGCTGATTCTCTCCGACTTCGTCCTTCTGCGCGGCGAATATATAATCGGTTAGCCACGCCGGAAGTGGCCGCGGCTTTCCGTGAGAGAACGTATATTACCGGACAAGCTTGGCCACCGTGCCGTGGCCGAACGAGAGTTGCCCCGTGTCCCGCTCTTTCGCCTCCTTCGCCTCCTTCGACTTTTCGCCGATTTTCGTCGCCCTACCGCAGCCCGCGCGCTCGCGTGAACCTCTCCCTTGAATATTTAATTTCTAATAGCTGGTATTTTAATGGGCCGCGATAGCCGCACAGCTCTAGCCGCAGGTTCGTTACTCAATTGCCGACTAATCTACTCGAGGATCGCAGGAATAATGGTAAAAGGAGTTCGAAAGTTCAAGGTTCCAGAGGCCTGCGATCACAAGTCCGACAGCTTTGGCATTCGGGAAACTCGTACAAAGAAAGGGACGCGTATCGATAAAACGACCGGCTCATCCGAAAGGAATGAAAGAAACGAAGAAATGTTTGTTACAAAGGCTAAAGGAGAAACGCGGAAGCTGTTTTATTACACGCGAAGCAACGGAGTTCCAGAAACGAACGAAGAAATTGTAGCACACGCGAGAGCTAGACAGACTCTCGTGCAAATTCGTATTCTCCCAGACGCGATTAAACAAATGGAATCTAAGTGGAAGCCTACTTGCAGGACTGAACTTTGTAGAAAATTTTAATTCGGACGTTTCCTACGTTTGCTCGTCACGATTTCAATTTTCCTACGGACCCGTTCGAAATCCGCGGTCCAGTGAAATTTCCAAACACCGAGAAGAACACGGATACGTAGAATTGGAACAGCGTGCGAGCTACAGTTGGAAGGAAGAATTTCGATATCGTAGAATCGGGGAATCCGAGGAATCCGGAGCACGGAGCAACGAAAAATTTCTGGCCGGTCGTTGCGTCGAATAAACGAGGGAGAGAAAATTTCGAGCGAAAAGGAGGCGAGGTGGTACGGTCGGGCGCGCGTAGCGGCGACACGCGAGCGATATCGAGCCGTTCGAGGCGAGTTTTCGAGATAATTCCCGGCACGTTATCTGATGATAAATAGATATACCTTTGCTCGGTCCGACGCTTAGCCCCGCTAATGGACGCCTCCGCTCGATATCATCGCCGGCCGTTCGTTATCTAAACGTGAATAATTATCTTCCATGGCGGCGCTAGATCACCAGCCCCGATATATTTCTTTTACGAGGACGGGCCGCTGGTTTTCGTGTTGCCCTTTACCCACAGCTCGAATCTTTTCTTCCGAGAGACCGAGCTGGCCCTTTATCGCGAACTTTCTCATTTCGGAGACGCGCGTTCTTAATCGTAGAATCGATGGAACGTAGGTGAAAGATAAACGGCGTACCAGGAAAATAATTTGCTCTTAATTACGCGATGGTTGGTCGTGCGGTTTAAAATGACGAGATAATTCGAAGTTGAAAGCGTCGAGTGTATTACTAGAACAATTTTACACAGTTTTACAATTTTATTTTAAAATTCCTTATATCATCCTTCCGCAATGATGTAATGACTTTCGCAACGATAATTAAAAGAATACAACGAATTTTATTTTCTTTTCTATGTATTCCAACTGAAAATAATTTCGTATCGAGGCTACCTATACCAATGGCAGTCGAAATGACTGGTACTTGTCAAAGTGTAAAAGTGTCCTGCAATCTATTTATCGAACCCCAATTAACCAGTTTCCTCGTTTCGTACAACTTGCCACACGTTTTTCAAATTTTTACCGCCTATCATTCGATATGACGATATCAGTTATCAGGAAAATTCCGGATCGATCGCTGGATCGCTAGATGCTGACACTAGAAACACCACAGCAGTCAAAACGACCGATTCTACAATTTTATAAATGTGTCAACCGTCGTTTAGGGATCATAGTCCCAGCTGGATTAATATGCGATGGAATTGTAGAGGATTGATAAAACGGTAACGAGAACTTGCTGTTGCGACCCGTCAAATATATTTGAAATAAATGAAATAAATTATAAATAAATATAGACAATGTCCAAAGTCGCTCGTACAAACGTATTCGCAAAGACAGTGTATAATCGCTCGCAGATAACTCGAAGATATTAATCGATAACTCGTACAACTCGTATAACAACTGCCAATGACTGATTCGCTCGCGATCGCGTCCGTTTATTTATACCGATCGTGGGAGAGCCGGAAAATTCGAATTCGTCTTCGTTCGACGGTTGCACGTAGCGGCGACATTGTTTTGCCCGGAGTTTATTTATTCTTACATTTTGTACGTTCTAACGATCTTGATACTCCCAGGCAAAACAACAACATGATTTGAATTGTCCTCTGACTCATGTGCCGCTACAAATAATACCAAGAATGTACTACACAACATGGAATTGCTTCTGTAAGAAAGTAATTGTTGAAGTGGTCACCACTTCTAGGAAAACTCTACACCTGGTCTTTTTAGTTTTCTCAGCCACTGAAGCCATCCACAGCGTATAGACAATAGACTGGGACGAAGACAGACCATGGCTTGGGGGTTTTCAGTTATGGGGTAACACTGCTAGGGTGCGGATCGGGACCAGGTCAAATTATATTCCTACTTGTACTTACACTTGTGTGTTAAAATATATTTTCTATTTTACAATTTATCCACGCGTTCCTCTGTTCACACATCTAATAACCTCAACAGTAATAAATCAATAAATATAAAAATATTCTATCGTTACGTATTTTTTAAGGACCAGTCATTTTGTCCGCTTGTGGTAGGAATAGCTTCGTGTTAACTAGTTCTAGTGTTAAAATAATTAATAAATAAATACAGATAATGTTCGCTGAGACGCTCGTACTAACGAATTCGCTAAAGACACTGTATAAATCGCAAATAAAATCGCTCGAGACTGACTGACTTCTGGAGAACATGGTCGTCTATTTATACCGATCGAGGGAGAGTCGGAAAATTCAAATTCGTCTTGGTTTCACGGCTACACGTAGCAGCGACATTGTTTCACCCGGAGTTTATTTGTTATAGCATTATGTACGTCCTAACGACGTTGATAACGACGATGACGATAACGATGTCGATGACGAGGTAAAACAACAACATGATTTGAACTGTCCTCTGACTCATGTGCCGTTACAGTTACGATGGCTATACCGAAATTGGCGAATTGTTGCCAACGACGGTAATACGACGAGGGATAATAAGGTGACTGTTTGCAAGACGAAGCGCTCGTTCCCGTTTTATACCAATCATCCCCACCGCTTTCTGCGGGTTAATAATTAATAACAGATAGCTATCGATCGACGCATCTGGCTCGCGGCAAGGAAAACCGAGAAACGAGTTTCCAATGACGACTTCATCGATAACGATGAACGTCGATCGCACGATAATGGGCGAAGGATAATTAATTATTAATCGTGGCTGCTTTATCCGTGGGGGCATCTAATCGCGGCCGATACACGCTCTGCAAATCGCTCCGATCATCTTTCGTCTCCGTGAACCGTGAAACGCGTGCTTGATAAGCCCTACGGTAAAGATCGCAGCGAAATCGCAGGCTACTCGAAGCAGAAAATTGAAGGGTTCTTGCTCGTTACGTTTTTTCCTTTTTTTTCTCTTTCTTTCGGATAAAAACAGATGTATTCGTCGATGAACGAAACGTGTTGCAAACGGTCTCGTCCGACGTCGATAACAACAAACATCTAGCGTGGTAGAGGTGCCAACGACTCGGGTAACACGAGGATCGGCGATACGAAGGTAAAAAGCGAGGATCTCGCATGATTTCCATTAATTGCGAGAATAATTCTGATCGATGGTCGGAGGCAGCGCGATTCTTCGACGTAATTAATAAACGTCAGACGTTGCCGGGCAGGTGTAGGCTTGCACACGTACATACATTGGAATTACGGCGCGCTATGCATAATTTAGCCCCTGAAAGGGCTAAGTCGATGCACGCTAGCCGACCCGCCGAAGACGAATATCTCATCCCCGGCAGTGGGCGATGGGGTCGCTACGTGTGGCAACGTCCCAGGAAATGATATACAATTATTCGGAAAGCTTCGTTATCGAAATCTGACGTTTCTGATTAAGTGAAACGTATGACGTGTTTAGAGCGCAAGCTGAGCAAAAGGAATACGACGAGTTCGAAATGTGGCGGAATTTGCGCGACTGCGATCAACGTGATTTGAGAAGATTCCAAGGCAAACGGAAATCAGAAAGCCACAAACTTTCGGCAAAATTTCGGGAGAAATTTCCTCACATACAGGGTGTCCTGTTAAGAATTTAAGGATCGTACGTCGCTGTACGATTGCTACATGTTACTTACATCCTTATTTCCTCATATACAGGGTGTCCTGGTAAGAATTTAAGGACCCTACATTGCTATAAGATTGCTACATGTTACTTACAGCCTTACTTCCTCATATACAGGGTGTCCTGGTAAGAATTTAAGGACCCTACATTGCTATACGATTGTTACATGTTACTTACAGCCCTATTTCCTCATATACAGGGTGTCCTGGTAAGAATTTAAGGACTGTAGATCGCTATACGATTGCTACATGTTACTTACAGCCTTACTTCCTCATATACAGGGTGTCCTGGTAAGAATTTAAGGACTGTACGTCGCTGTACGATTGCTACATGTTACTTACAGCCTTACTTCCTCATATACAGGGTGTCCTGGTAAGAATTTAAGGACTGTACGTCGCTGTACGATTGCTACATGTTACTTTCAGCCTTATTTCCTCATATACAGGGTGTCCTGGTAAGAATTTAAGGACCCTACATTGCTATACGATTGTTACATGTTACTTACAGCCCTATTTCCTCATATACACAGTGCCCTGGTAAGAATTTAAGGACCATACGTTGCTGTACGATTGCTACATGTTACTTACAGCCTTATTTCCTCATATACAGGGTGTCCTGGTAAGAATTTAAGGACCCTACATTGCTATACGATTGCTACATGTTACTTAAAGCCTTACTTCCTCATATACAGGGTGTCCTGGTAAGAATTTAAGGACTGTACGTCGCTGTACGATTGCTACATGTTACTTACAGCCTTATTTCCTCATATACAGCGTGTCCTGGTAAGAATTTTCAAACTGTACGTCGCTATACGACTGCTACTTGTTACTTACAGCCCTATTACCTCATATACAGGGTGCCCTGGTAAGAATTTAAGGACTGTACGACGCTATACGATTGCTACATATTACTGACAGCCCTATTACCTCATATACGGGGTGTCCTGGTAAGAATTTAAGGACCGTACGTCGCTATACGGTTGCTACATGTTACTTACAGCCCTATTACCTCATATACAGGGTGTCCTGGTAAAAATTTAAGTACCGTACGTCGCTATACGATTGCTACATGTTACTTACAACCTTATTTTTTATCTACTCGTATAACTGGCTGGCAGAATTCGTACGCTAAGCCGCGGGACGTTGTGTGTAGCGTCGTAATAACCGAAAAAAAGGTATCAAAGACACCTTGCGCGGGTAAGAAGGGCGAAGGATTGCTCCATATAATGAATAATCTAACCTCGCGAAGGTCTGCTGGGTGCACGCCATCGGCCGGCAAAAACTAATGCCCGTTCAGATAAATTACCGATAAACCGGGTAGATAGGCATCTAGATAACCGAGCGTGCATAAGCGAGTGGCACGCGAGCCTCCATCACACGTACACAGGTACACGTCGAGTTTTATCCGCGTGTTCAGTTGGCCTGTAGATAATTCACGATTATCTGGTGACGTGGCCGAACACGTCTCGCCGTGGCCGGTTTTTATTATTTCGTATTAAGTATACCACGCCAGATACGCCGTGGCCAGTTAGCTACCGTATACGTATGTATTATACGTTCTAAGCCCGATAAGAGTATACAGCATTTATTAATCGGCAGTGGCGATCGTTCGCAAAGCCGAGGCCGCACTTTTTATCTGGCAGTTAGCGGCGGGAAAATTTACCGCGAGATTTTCCGCCGCGACCAGAAATTAGGCTCCTTTGCCACGACGAATCGGTGTATCGTTGTATCCGCGGACATCTGGCCCCGTTAATCAACCGGCACAAAGTTTTATTGCTTCGTAAATCGGCCAAACTCGCGCCACGACTCGCACGGTTTTTTAAAAGAGGGTGGTCGACGACGAATGGCGAAGTTGTATCCCTTCGGGCGTTTAAAATTCCAACGAGTAGGCTGCGGACTTTTACACGTTCGTGGGAAATTGAAAGACCCAAATGTACGCAGAGAGAAATAAAATAGAACGTTCAGAGTACAGTGGTTTTTATAACCTTCGAACCTTACAACGCGATTCTGCTTATTTGTCATGTCTTTCACGCGCCTGTGACGTTAACGACGAGTCTGCAACGCGAAAAGCTGAATCGAAAAGCTTCCGAGAAAAAATTGAACTTGGAAGACGATCGCGACGATCGGATGCTGCGAGCGTGGAGCGAAACAAAGGAGCGCGTTTTAGAGCCGATTTGGCCGTCTTGCGGTCCAAATTAATGGGATTCTCTCGTTGAACGAGCACGAGGAAGCTCGCGAGATAGCGATGAAAAGGCCGTGGATGGTGAAAAGAGCCCGGCAGGCTCGTCAATTAACGCGGATGTAATCTTTCGAGTATCCATTAAGAGACGGAAAGCGAAACGCGTGGCTATCGGCGTCGTTCCGTGCGACTACCTCGCCGATTCCGCGATAAGTGGCGATCCTGCGGCCCGATCGTTTCGCTTCTGCCTGTTCCTCTATTTTTCGAAGAACGTCGAGCTGAAACGGCAAGATTAGCCGAAAGGCAGAAGTCACCGTGCAACATTCTCGAGATTCGCGAGAACAATCTTGGCGTGGAAAGCGCTAATGAATCGTTAAATTACTCTATCACCGGTGGCCGTGCTCGGGGTGAAACCGCGAGCTCCATATACAACGATTAACGCTGTCGGACGCGAGCAGGCCGCGGATAAATTACGACGATTCCGGCGATAGTTGGCCGAGCAATAAATATGGCGCGCCACTACGCGCCATAATTTCCCGGTGTGCGGAGCGCCTCCGCAGGTGTCGTTCATCGAACGGTGCGCGTACCGGGGCCTACACCTGCTCTCGAGGCCTCGTCACCGATCTCTAACGAGCGTTCGTCGATCGATCTATCTATCGTCGGAACGAGGGAGTTGCTGTCCCGACAAACGTTTCCACAGGATAACGTTATCTTCTCGCCACGCCGATTGTCTTG
This sequence comes from Bombus sibiricus, assembly GCA_014737505.1. Classification (NCBI taxonomy): domain Eukaryota; kingdom Metazoa; phylum Arthropoda; class Insecta; order Hymenoptera; family Apidae; genus Bombus; species Bombus sibiricus. The sequence continues at coordinate 5,630,470 of JACXIM010000119.1, read as the reverse complement.
CGCGTCTCGCGTCCACGTCCACCAGCCTGTTCTTCCCCGAGTTATCGATCGCATCCAGCGTACTTTTTACGTATTTTTAGAGCCGACACGTAGATGGACACGCGTCGATAGGACAGCCGTCGACTTTTCCATTACGGCAACGAAATTACGCCAGCGTTTCTAACGAGCTGTCGATCGGTCGTCCGTGATCCCTAACGATACCGATCTGCGCTGTTATTAAATCGTTCGATGAACGTTCGATCGTTCGCCAACGATTCTTCCGTACGTGGAACGCGACGCGACGCGTAGTCCACTCGTTTTTGCGATTTGGGATACGAATCACCGATGGAAGCGTTGAGGTTTCGCTGTGTGACTCTATGTGTGGTTACTGTAGAGGATGGTTGGTTTGTTCGAATAACGAGGTAACTCGTTGTTGAAACCGTCAAGTATATTTTAACACGTTGGTCGCCCAGGCTGAACACGTAATTCGGCTAAGTTTCCTGCGGGGCCCAAGTCCGACCGCCGGTACGCAGAACGTAAATAGAGCGACAAGCGGGAATTCATTGTTTATCGCCTCCGATTCATTGTAAAGAAAAGATTATTTAGTTCTGAAATGGAGAAAGCGATAAGCTTTCCAGCTAGAGTATTCCGAGGGATCTCATGGCAGATATCTCAGATCTTTCATTTAGTCGACAAGCATACGTGTGAGACGTACATCGGTGATTTTTTCATCCTCAAAATGTTCAGTAAACGGCGTGAAAATATATTTGAAAGTGAGGAAAGTAGTGAAAAGACCATGAAAAATACCATGCGATATAGCATAATGTAATATTTTATCCAGAATATAAATTAATAAAAAGTATGGTATAATGTGTTTTTGATATCTTTATGTTGTATATCCTAGATTAATATCGTATATTTAATTAACTCGAACAAGAAGAGCGTCATCCATACCTGGGTGACGGGACCCCACGGAAGTATACCCGTCACATAGATATGGGTGACGTAGCGAGCAACGTGTTAAGACAATATTTAAATAAGTACAGACAACAATTCGCTAAAAACAGTGTGTAAATCGCTAATAAGATGGCTGATAACTGATATTAATTCGCACGACTGATTGACAAAACTGAACTCCTTACGATCGCGTCCGTTAATTTACATTGGTCTGGGGAGAGCCGGAAAATTGAAATTCGTCTGCGTTAACGATAACTAAAAGAATAATATAGCGAATTTTATTTTGTTTTTTATGTATTCAAACTGAAAATAATTTCGTATCAAGGCTACTTGTACCAATGGCAGTCAAAATGTCTGGTACTTGTCAAAATGTAAAAGGGTGCTGCAATCTGTTTATCGAACCCCAATTAATCAGTTTCCTCGTTTTCTACAACTTGCCACACGTTTTTCAAATTTTTACCGCCTATCATTCGATATGACGATATCAGTTATCAGGAAAATTCCGGATCGATCGCTGGATCGCTAGATGCTGACACTAGAAACACCACAGCAGTCAAACCGACCGGTTCTACAATTTTATAAATGTGTCAACCGTCGTTTAGGGATCATAGTCCCAGCTGGATTAATATGCGATGGAATTGTAGAGGATCGATAAAACGGTAACGAGAACTTGCTGTTGCGACCCGTCAAATATATTTGAAATAAATGAAATAAATTATAAATAAATATAAACAATGTCCAAAGTCGCTCGTACAAACGTATTCGCAAAGACAGTGTATAATCGCTCGCAGATAACTCGAAGATATTAATCGATAACTCGTACAACTCGTATAACAACTGCCAATGACTGATTCGCTCGCGATCGCGTCCGTTTATTTATACCGATCGGGGGAGAGTCGGAAAATTCGAATTCGTCTTCGTTCGACGGTTGCACGTAGCGGCGACATTGTTTTGCCCGGAGTTTATTTATTATCACATTATGTACGTCCTGATGATGTTGATAACGACGATGACGATAACAATGCCGATGACGAGGCAAAACAACAACGTGATTTGAACTGTCCTCTAGCTCATGTGCCGCATCGTTGGTAAGTTTGCGAGGGCGCGAAAATTCGCATAGGATGTGCGTAAATAAGCTCGGGAAGTTAGTTTCCATTCGATGTACATTTATCGAACGATGTCTACGTGTGCCATTTTCTTGTACAAGCTTTCTCCGCCTTTCCATCCTTTCAGAACCTGTCAGGTTTTTCGGCGAAGAACTTTCCGATATGATCTTCCGCATCGATGAAATTTCTTAAAAATCGGAACCAACTTTCCGAGCGATCCATCGCGTACGCAGAAGCGAGGAAAAACATGGTGAATGATTATGGTTCGAGTTATGGGAAGAAGCAGAGACTCCAAAGTGGAGGAAGATTCTTTCTTCGTAATGCGGTGAATGTTTGTCGTAAAAGTACGCGTAAACGTTTCGTAGTGAGTTTCCAAATGTCGATACGCCGTAGCGTAAATCGAGGTACTGAAAAGAAAGCGGCCACGTTAATTGCGAATGCATGAAAACGGCAATTTTCTGAGGAGAAACGAAGACGCGCAACGTAGGAATATTTAGCAGAGGCCTGCGTGGCTATCTCGTTGGATCGGCCATAAAAATCGTCCAGCCACGAAATGAATTCCCGCGAGGAGAAGGATGGTTAAACGAAAAACCGTAGGAAAAAGAAGAGCCGCGGGGCTATCGTGTTTTGAAATAAATTTCAAAGCCTCGCATCTTTGCTGGCCGAGTAATTGCCGCTCCTCCTACTGACAAATAGATAAACGACGATAACGTTGCAACGAAATGAACTGGTGAAACGGCGGCGGAATGAAAGTAGCAAGGCGAATTTCCAAGTGGCCGAGAATGAATCGGTGAAAAAAGCGAATCGAACGGCTGGAGAATCGTTGGACGCGATGGATTCCGTGCGTGCATTTGGCGATGCTGGCCTAGAGGGGGACAAGGGGCCAGAGGGGCGGTGGGGGAGGTGGCCGGGAGAACCGAAGGGGCTTACTAGAGCGTTGAAAATTGAAAATTCAAAATGGCCGATATTTCCGGCCGACGGGACCGAAACAAAAAGTCGCCAGCCGTTCATTATGACATGCATCGCTGTACGCGCCGCTGTGATTTGCACTGTTTCGCTGCAGAACGTTCCCGCCGATTGATAGGGCGCACTTGGAAAAACCTGCGCTCGAAAATGTTCTTCCGCGCCACGGCATCCTCGCGGCTCCAGTTTCCTTCCGATACGACAACCGGCCAAGTATTCTCTTTTATTTCAATTTCCCGCCGAAGGACTCGCGATCTTCCTCAAAGATGCGTCGACTCTGATTCGGCCAACATCCGGCGAGCCACAGGCGACGCGTTAAAATGCGTTCATAAAATATTCATTTCGCAAAGCACGGAGCCGCAGTTGCGACGAGTGGACTGCGAATTAGACGAGCGAGTGCGACTGCGATGAGAATCGCAGCGATTTACACGGTGCTTTTTTCCATTTCCTGATGAAGCGTTGCAAGAGGAAAAGGGGAGTATTCTCGCGGCGTAACGAGAAGGCGATCGAAAGTGGCGTATCTTGGCGGGAAACGAATCGCACGGAGTGGCATTGGATAGAGGCGTATCGACAGGCTTTTTCTGCCGGCCGGAGAGGCTTTCAGGGGATCTCTGGCGTCGACACGGTCGATTAGTCGATCGAGGCCAGCTCGGGATTTCGTAAACGCGAGATAAAAGCTTGGGCCTCAGCCCACTCGCGTGTCGTTTGCCAGGCAACGAACAAACGAACGAACCAGTCGTTTCTCTCTTTCTCCCTGTTTCCCAGTCCGCGTTCCCTCTTTTTCGCTGTTTCCCCGTGATTTTTGCACAATGGCCGGCCGGCCGGCGAGGCTTTGTTTTAAAATTATCAACGCGTCGCACAATCGGCCGTCGCCTCGCGTTCCCGAACAAAGAACTCGCCTCTTTCCCTCCTCTCTGTCTCCTTGTTGTCCGCTGTTGCTGCACCTATTCGCGTTTCTCTCTCTCTTTCTCTTTCTCTGTCTCTTTCTTTCGATCCCTCTTCCTCGTCACCGGCCGCGATTCACCGCCAACTTCCAGCCTCCACGCTTCTTCCTATACCCGCCTGTCAATGCTGATATCCCTCTGGATCCCTGTTTCGCTCCCGCTGTGTCCCTGTCTTGACGCCAGTCCCCAGCGAAACTCTTTCTCAAACGCTCTTTGTCTCCTTCCATGGGAATGTGTCTGAGCTTTGCTCTTTATCGAGAGCAAGGTTTTAGCTCGACCGTGCACATTCTCCACGCTTAGATCGCGCCACGTTAGGATAACGAGGGCTTAGCAAAGATTAGATACAAGTTAACATATATAGATTTATGGAAGCTTCGAGCTTGGCTCAACGGAAACCTAAATGTAAATTAAAGCACACCTAGGGATCATCTAGATTAACGTCGAACTGGAGAAGATTAGATTCAAGTTAACGTACATGGATCATACAATACATACGTGTACATACAATAACTCAGGTCTATGGAAGCTTCGAGCTTGCGTCAAGATAGGAAAGTTTACGAAAGTTTGAATCTAAATTAAGCTTGAGTCAAGATAGGAAGGCTTACGGAAGTTTGAATTTAAATTAAAACAGACCTGGAGATGTAAATTAACGTTAAAGTGGAAAAGATTAGATCCAAGTTAACGCACAAGGATCATACAATATATAAATGTACATACAATAAAACAGGTCCATGGAAGCTTCGAGCTTGCGTCAAGATAGGAAAGTTTACGGAAGTTTGAATCTAAATTAAAACAGACCTGGAGATGTAAATTAACGTCAAATTGGAAAAGGTTAGATCCAAGTTAACGTACAAGGATCATACAATATATAAATGTACATACAATAAAACAGATCTATGGAAGCTTCGAGCTTGCGTCAAGATAGGAAAGTTTACGGAAGTTTGAATCTAAATTAAAACAGACCTGGAAATGTAAATTAACATGAAATTGGAAAAGGTTAGATCCAAGTTAACGTACGTGATAATGTACATTATATGATCATACAATAACATATGTTTGTGGAGGTGTCACGGTAGGTTTGCAGAAGTTTGGATCTAAATTAAAACAGACCTGGAGATGTAAATTAACGTCAAATATGGAAAAGAATAGATCCAAGTTAACGCACGTGATAATATACATTATATGATCATACAATAACATATGTTTGTGAAGGTGTCACGGTAGGTTTGCGGAAGTTTGGATCTAAATTAAAACAGACCTGGAAATGTAAATTAACGGCAAATATGGAAAAGAATAGATCCAAGTTAACGTTCAAGGATCATATAATAGATAAATGTATATACAATAAAACAGGTCTATGGAAGCTTCGAGCTTGCGTCAAGATAGGAAAGTTTACGGAAGTTTGAATCTAAATTAAAACAGACCTAGAGATGTAGATTAACATCAAAGTGGTAAAGGTTAGATCCAAGTTAACGTACATAGGTCTATGGAAGCATGGGTCAACGTAGATCTGCAAAAATTTGCATCTAAATCAAAGCAGACCTAGAGATCTACATTAACATCGAAATGGAAAAGATTAGATCCAAGTTAACGTACATGATAACGTATATTATATGATCATACAATAACATAGGTGTATGGAACCTTCGAGCTTGGGTCAAGGTAGACCCGTGGAAGTTTGTATCTAAATTAAAACAGACCTAGAGATGTAGATTAACGTCAGAGTGGAAAGGGTTAGACCCAAGTTAACGTATATAAATCTACGGAAGCTCGTACCTAGGACGATATACATAGATTTGGAGAAACTTAGATGCGAGTTAACGTGGAGCTAGATTAGCGTAAAACTCGATGAAACTCGGATCCAAGTTAATACAAACCTGCGATAATTTCGATTCAACGTCGGTGTAGATTAAAAATTAAATCGGCGTTAACGCGGACGTAGAGAAGTTGAAAGTCGGCTTGACGAAACTCTTGGAAAATCTTTGAAAATGTGAAATCAGTGAGGCGAGTTTCCGCAAACCCGAGGAAGATAATTACGATACACAAAGAGTATAATGCGAACATGCGACGAGGGAAATCGACGGGGCAAAGAATCGAGTGGGGTTGATCGGTTGCGAACAAGGAGGAACACAGTGGTTCGAGACGGTCATTAGGCTGTTAAATTGCGACGCGGTGGCGTGTGCGATTTCGCGGGGCTGCTTTTAAAAACGCCGATGTTTATCCGAACGAAACGGACCCTTCCGCGATCGCAACGCGATAATGCGTTTACCATCGATTCCACCGGAGATCGTTGTATGACACAGGAGTGATACATATCGTCGGTTGTCCGTTACCACGGAACGCCGTTCTCGAATTCGTGTCGTTCCCCGGCTTTACAAGCCTCCATCTTGCCTCTCTGTTCCCCAAGATCGGCCGAGATACGCTAAAATATTCCGAAAGCCGAGTCCGTTTAAAAAGCCAACGGGTCTAGCTCGAGCGAGTCCGAGTAATTTTCACCGTGGTATCGCGAGCGTACGGTCTAATAATTAACCGGCCTCTCCCAGGGCGAAGTTAACCGATGCTCCTGATAACGGATCGGCGCAAATTTAATAAAACGCGTCCGTGGTCCCGCATAATCGAAATACACGGTGTAATTTCAGTTGGAACAAGTTTTTCGCCTGTTTTCTGCGTCGCGTCGGCCGCGGCGCCGCTATAATCAGCTCGACCGTATAATCGTATCGATACAGCCGGGTCCCCGGCTGTTTTCGTTAGCGAGAGGATCGCGTTCGCGTGGCCGGCCGCGGGCTACGATCACGGCCATCATTGTCGAAAAATGGGCAACGGCAGCTGATCACCGGAACCGCATTTAAATACATAATCGCCGGCATAATGCTCGCGTTTCGCCCACCTCGCCTTCCTCCTATACTTCGTCCTTTTCTCCGATTCCCACCGTCCATCATCCTTCTTTTTGCACCACCTGTCCTCGCCCAACCGCACGCGATCCACAGTATCCTCCGCAGCTGGGAAATGTATCAATCTTCGTTCCTAGTAGATCGCTCAGCAAGACTGGAAGACTGGAAGACTGGAAGACTGGAAGACTGAAAGACTGGAGGATTGNGAAGACTGGAAGACTGAAAGACTGGAGAATTGGAAGACTGAAAGACTGGAAGACTGGAGGTTTGGAAGACTGAAAGACTGGAGGATTGGAAGACTGGAAGACTGAAAGACTGGAGAATTGGAAGACTGAAAGACTGGAAGACTGGAGGTTTGGAAGACTGAAAGACTGGAGGATTGGAAGACTGGAAGACTGAAAGACTTTAAGACTGAAAGACTGGAGGATTGGAAGACTGGAGAATTAGAAGACTGAAAGACTGGAGGATTGGAAGACTGAAAGATTGGAAGACTGGAAGAATGGAGAATTGGAAGACTGGAGAATTGGAAGACTGAAAGACTGAAAGACTGGAGGATTGTAAGACTGAAAGACTGGAGGATTGTAAGACTGAAAGACTGGAGGATTGGAAGACTGAAAGATTGGAAGACTGGAAGACTGGAGAATTGGAAGACTGGAGAATTGGAAGACTGAAAGACTGGAAGATTGGAAGACTGAAAGACTGGAGGATTGGAAGACTGAAAGACTGGAAGACTGGAAGACTGAAAGACCTGAAACGTGCGGCAAAAAGCAAGCGACGACGCGTACGACGAGTATACTCGTGAAACATAAAGCAGTGCGTGGCTGTTACAATATAAAATTAAGTCGTAATTGTAGGCGATAAAACATGGAAACCTTTCTCAAGGACCCATGTCAGTCATCGATGTTGGAATCGAACGCCGATAATCTAAACGTTCCCCGACGTCGAATCGTAGACGATCGGTTTCAGTCTGTCGCCGAGCAAATGTCAAAAGGTGCGAGCGAGACTTCGGTCGCCTTTGTCACGTTAAATAGCTGAATAAATGAACGTGACTGATTTTTCTTTTTACAGCATCAAGCTCTCTTCCTACGTAACGAAACGACTGTGTTGCTTCTTAATTTTATCGTCGACAGGGCTCGTCGTAGCAGGAAATATCGCCGTTTCTTCGTGACGAGTATACTCGTCAAGAACAGCCGACTGGTTTAATGGAACACGGTCTGAAAATCGAGTCAAACAACCAGCGACTCGCAGCAACTAGGATCGATAGCTCGTACCAATAAAGAAGTTAGATAATGTACCGGATAAAGTTGTCTCGATGGAGATATCGTCTTTCAGCTATCTTCTATCTTCTACGAATATAACGATTTACCTAATGTCTATGTCTGCGAGTTGCATGTATATATCGCATTCTACGTATATGGAAGATGTAAAAAAGAACAGGTTCGGGTTAACTGTCGCGTGCAACAGTCTGGATCCGCGTTAACTGTAACCTTGAGTAGCTCGAGTTTAGGATAACTGCGTCCTACGGTAACGCAGGTTGCAGTTCAACGTACCTTCGATCCAGATTTAACGCGTATTACAATTAACGGATTAACAAGCAGTCGGATGGTCATTCGACGTGGAAAAATAAGGAAAAACGATATCTTCCCATCGAAGGCTTAGTTTTCGAAAAAAAAAAATAATTTTATCGAGATATGTATAATTTTATGTGCTAGACTAGGTTAGATGCGTAGTAGTGATACTTGCATGTGAATATCAGTGTGTGCAAGTATGTGTGTGCGCGGCGTCTCGAAAACAAATGAATGTAAACTGTTGAGTTAACAGTGTGGTATGGAAGAAGGAGAAACGCGTGCAAGTGCGTATCGATGAATATCTTTGAAATCGCTTATCAAATAAATATATAACTATTCTAATATGAATTCTAAGTGTAAATTTAGTGTTCCTATACCATTATTTCCAAGATCCACAATTCTCAAGAAATATTTTGAAAGTTTACTTCTATTTTATTTCCACATATGGAGAAACATACTGTTAACATTGATATATACAGTGGCTTGTCAAAGTATTTACATTCGTCACAGAAAACTTGAATATTCATATTGTGTGTTGTATATGTCGGAGATGAAAGGACACCGGAGCCTTTCCTCTGAAATATTTGGAAAAATCCTCTAATACTTTAGCCTAGATTCTATCACAGCCTAGATTAAGCAATTGTCGTCGTTCAATCCGATTGTATTTGATCGAGATTCGTGATAGTGGGATTGGGCTCGAGGTGACACAACTGGTCGCCGAACGTAGCCACGGTCACGGGATGGACGTTTTGCCTGACGGAGGTGTGGAGTGGTTGTATGGTTCTCCCTAGAAACGTGGTTGTGGCGGCATACGGCCTCGAGAACGGGCCTAGCCACGTGTGATTTTGCCTCGGAGGTGTCGATATAATGGGACACACGTTGTATTAATAATCAAACTCCAGGCAGAAACTGCCTAGCAACGGCGATTGCAACTTTCTCGATGCTTCTAACTAGTATATAACAAACGAACGCAATCGTAAAGAGAGGAAAATTTTCATCTGATTATTATACATATCGAGCAGTATATACCGAGCGTCCCAGCAAACGTATTTTGTGCTTTAAAGTATTCTACGTTTAGTAAAGAGACATCCCGTTGACCGTGCATTCGTTATTGAACCCAAGAACATTGTCAATAGCATCTCGCGTGTCTAAACACCACGGCTATTCGTCAAACTTTGTAAAAGGTCATATTTATACCTGTAAATATAATCTCTGTTGTACAAAACGATGGTTAATTCAAATGAAGAATTGTTACGCGCCCTCGATTCCAACGATAACCCGACATATATAAAACATTTTGAAATTTTGTTAGCACTATAATGAGATTGCCCTGTTTATATTGTCAATTTGAAAATACATATAAAAGTTACAGAATATTTAATATACCTTAAGCATATAATGTATCGTATTAAAAATGGTCCCACTGAATACTGGCACTTACTAATGTTATCAATGATTGCTTATTTAAATATTTGTATAATCTCTGCAAAATATACCTACATGTACTTGTACTAAATTTTTTTTTTTTTTTTTATTATTTATTGTAAATTTTACAATTTGTCCAGTAGGACATTTGGTAAAATATTATAGTTTAAATATACATAGCATGTGGAAGGTTACCCCCAGCGGGGTACCTTCTTCGTGTTTGTTATGTTATATCCTTTGTGCTTGTACTAAATATCTTAAAATTTCTGCATTCATTTTCAGGATCGTTTCATTCAGATTTTAACACGTTGACTGCCATGGGGGTCACCGGTGACCGGCACTCGATTTGGCTATAGCGCCACCGGTGACCAGCGACGCAGCAAATATTAAAAGTACATAGCACGATAGTTTGAAAAAAGGACAATCGTAATAATTGTCTACAGCGCCGTGGGTCACCGGTGGCCATCGCCACGAGAAATGCTTCGAGCATGATTTTATAACTCATTTTATTTGCTGCAAATAATATTTCAACATAATATGCATCGCATAATGAAAAGTTCACGTCGGCGCCTTCGGCAAACCATGGAAAATTCGTCTGGCAGCCAACGTGTTAAAAATACAATTACGATAGTTGGATGTCATTACAGCATTGATGAGATTTGAAAATGTTTCGTATAATGCGCGTATGGTAATCATAAAAGGTCTATCAATACTTTCAGAAGCCACGGTATAAAAGTGAAAGAACAAAATAAATTGGCACGTTCTAATTCTCCCAGTCTTCCCGTACCATTATTTCGGCTATTAAGATCCAAAATTCTCAACAGATTTTAAAAACTCATCGGGCGTATTAATTGCAAGTTTCAAATCACGAAACTCTTGTTTCTCTTTGTCTCTCTATCACAGCAGACACAGACAACGTCACGATCTCATTCGCGATTGATAAAACGATTCTTGAAACGCGCTAATCTTATCCATATTTATGAAACCAAATGCGGAATAAAGAAAAGCGTGATAATCGATAAGGAACAACAATTGATATCGCGGAGATAAGACAATAACAGGAAGCCATTCACATTGTCTGTCCGTATTTAATAATTTCGATATTTAATAACACGTTTCATAACTGCAAGCTTCCGGTTAAAACACGCGGCTACCCGACGGTTCTTCCAACTCATTTTTTCCCGAAAATTAAACCTTCCAAGAAACGTTATTCCACCTTTTGCATTTATTTCTGCACGTAGAATCATCGTCCGGTGGGTTATAGCGCGATTTCGGAGATACCCTGTATAATTTTGCCTACAGGTAACCGAGGCTCGCGTTAATGAACTCCGACCTAGGCTAACCGACTCACCTAATTAAGGCGAAACCGAAGGAAAGAGCGTGGATAAAGTTTCGGCGAACGAGGAGAGAGAAATCGGTGTGGAAAACGGCGAGGCGGCACGGAATGGAAGCGGTGCCGCTGGTTCGGGTGTAATGGCGGCCCAAGCGCAGGAGGAAGAAGAGTTTGAAGAAGCGAGGATGGCGCGGTGAAGCTAGCCAGCCGAGACCGACGGTCACGCGAACGCGAGGCCGCGTCTTGCTCCGCGCCGTGGCTTTATCCGCGAATTGAACAGAACAATGCAATAACTCTAACGAAGCCCGCGGATTCTCTCTCCGACTTTCCGAACGCGCAGCCGCTTATCAAGATACACCTCGAGCCGGCACGCTTGCAATTACCATTCATGAGATGCTCTATCTTCATGGAGCTTGAAAACAACCGGGCAAAGTGGCCGATTACTCCAACGTACTAATTTTTCCCCGGAAGGATGATTCGCGAAAACGAGTCCGACTACCGTGTTTTGCCCAACCTGATCGGAATTTATCCTTCGAATTTGCAGCAACGCAGAGGCGAATGCGTGGTTTGTGGCTCGTCCAGCGTCCTTTTTACGAAATCAATCGCAACTCGCGAGTGCGAAAATCGTACGACTACGCTCGATTTTACAACGACGTTGCAGAAGTTGCGGCTAATAGAAGGCGCTCGATCGGACCTATCATGCGAACCACGCTAACCAGTTTCTCTTTTATTTCTCGTTGCGTAAGAATTATTCGACGCGAGTGGGTGGAAAGCCGCGGACGAAATCGAGGACGGTTGGCAACACCGAGAGAACTCGAGAGAAGAAACTGCGCGGCGGTCGTCGAGCCGGAACGGCGACCACTCGGGAATTATCATAATTTCATAATTAGCTCGTTCCAGGGGTCCTTCCCGGCCGTCTCGAGCCGTTTAAACGCTCCCCGGACACGCTACTGGCGCGCACTCGCTTCTGTGTATCCTCTTTTCTTCGTTTTCGTCCGCTTCTTCCGGGGACAAGCGTGGGACCAGGTTTCTGCTGGCGGCAGGAGATCAACGTGGACTCGCGCAACTTCCACAAACTTGAGCGGATGTTCGTACGCGCGCGTACCGCTCAAGCGGACTCCACGCGCGATCTGCCTGCGTCAACACCGACACGCAGGCCGATGGCACCGCGTCTAAAGACGAAGCCACGCGGATCTCCGCCGATAAACGTAGCGGCACGTGAAGACGCGTTAAGAGCGGAGCGTTGAACGTCGCGACGGTCCGTCAGCTGTTCGCCAAGCGCGACTAACCGCGATTATTGTAGCGTAGTTAGTCGTAACGTTACGAAAGTAACGCTAGTCGTACTAGCCGAGTGTATCTTAGTATTAGGTTTTTTTCGTTTTACGAGAAAATAATAGACGCACAATGTCTTTTGTTTTATATTATTTTGTCGAATTACGTACGATCGATTTTGTTCTGTTGAGGCTTGGTTTCAAGTTTGTACGAAGGTGCACTGTTGTGAAAAACACGTTTGAGAAAGAAAGACACTTTTCTTCTAAAATCGCCAGCGACGTGTATACCACGTCGATGGGCATTTGTCGCAGAGATAGAAATGACGTGCGCTGTACGTCGACTAACAGTCAGATCGTTCGTTTGTCGTGCTACAGTCGAGTTCCAGAGTGCACGGCGTCACACAGAGTCATTGATATCTTGGAAATATTTCAGAATGGATTATTAATGAATAAAATACTATTGTTGCCGTCAATATTTGTTCATATCGTATCGGTAAGGCGTGTTATATAAACTTGTGCTCTGGACAAGTAAGTTGAGTTCCACTTGGACTGTGGACAAGTCAATTTAGTTCCATTTGTACTATGGACCAGTAAGTTCAGTTCCACTTGGACTGTGGACAAGTAAGTTGAGTTCCATTTGTACTATGGACAAGTAAGTTCAGTTCCACTTGGACTGTGGACAAGTAAGTCTAGTTCCACTTGTACTGTGGACAAGTAAGTTTAGTTTCACTTGGACTGTGGACAAGTCAATTTAGTTCCACTTGGACTGTGGACAAGTAAGTTGAGTTCCAATTGTACTGTGGACAAATAAGTTTAGTTTCACTTGAACTGTGGACAAGTCAATTTAGTTCCACTTGGACTGTGGACAAGTAAGTTTAGTTCCACTTAGACTGTGGACAAGTAAGTTGAGTTCCACTTGGACTATGGACAAGTAAGTTGAGTTCCACTTGTACTATGGACAAGTAAGTTCAGTTCGATTAGTACTGTGGACAAGTAAGTTTAGTTCCACTTGGACTGTGGACAAGTCAATTTAGTTCCACTTGGACTGTGGACAAGTAAGTTGAGTTCCAATTGTACTGTGGACAAATAAGTTTAATTCCACTTGGACTGTGGACAAGTCAATTTAGTTCCACTTGTACTGTGGACAAGTAAGTTCAGTTCCATTTGTACTGTGGACAAGTAAGTTCAGCTCCACTTGGACTGTGGACAAGTCAATTTAGTTCCATCTGTACTGTGACAAGTAAGTTCAGTTCAATTTGTACTGTGGACAAGGAAGTTGAGTTCCACCTGTACTGTGGACAAGTTCAGTTCGACTTAGACTTTGGAAGAAAGCGCATTTGCTATTCCGTTGACCGCGTATTCGTTATCGAACCTAAGATTATTGTCATTGGCGTCTCTAGTATCTAATCGCCACGGTTAATTGTCAAATTCTGTAATAATCATATTTGTACCATTAGCTATCATCTATATTGTACAACAACAATGGCTAATCCAAATGAAGATTCGTTAAACGCCCCTAACCCCAATGATAACTCGACATATATAAATACTGTCGCTTTTATCCAGCGAATTCCAGCTGGTTCCGAACGCGTTCCACGAATATTCCGCGCGCACCCTGGCCACGCGCGATCCAAGAACAAGCAGAGGAAGAAGCGCGTATCGGCGAGGCGGCCAGAATCGAATCGATAAACGTGGACGAGTCGGCGGTCGCATCGTTACCCGGTTGTTTCCGTCGAGAGACGATCGGTATCGCGCCGCGGCTTTCGTGCGAGGGGTGGCTTTCGTCGGTTAACGAGGAAGCAACAAAACCATCGAGCTTTCCGCTTCGTACTCTCTCTCTCTCTCTCTCTCTCTCTCTCTCTCTCTCTCTCTCTCTCTCTCTCTCTCTCTTTCTTCCTCCTAGTTGCTTTGCTGGACGTACACGAGAAGGAGGATGACTTATCGACTGACTGGCAGAACCTACACGGAAACGGACGTGCACCACGTTTCTCGGCCCTTTTCCTCCTCGTTCCGCGGCCAGGATCGTTTCTCCCTCTGGACGCGCATTATGTAAAGCGCGACGGTTTATTTCGGCACGAGAACCGGCACGTCTAGCGCTATCAGATCGCGTGTTCACGAGCCACCAGGACGACGATGTAGGTCGTTGTCGACGGCGACCAACCTCGTGCCTCGATTAGCCGGCCAGGGGCCATTTTTCGAGCGCGCCCTCGAGCTCACGATGATCGATGCCCCTCCACCGGAATTCGGATCCTGAAGGATCGGGGGATCTTAATCTCTTCATTTTCAGTCGTTTCAACTGCCAACGATACGTCGCTGATCGAATTTCACCGAGTTCGTTAACATGGCAGTAGAAATACTCGAAAATTTTTGACAATTTCTCGAGCAAAGGTCCCTCGATTTTTTGGAACTGATTTTGCCGCCGAACGACAGCTTCCGACCGCCGGGAATTTTTAAGTTGAACCGGCAAGTTGTTTCTCCGATAGAACTCGAACGTAAATGTTAATCAAAAATAATTGAAATAATTGTTCTCGAGAGTTCTGCCGACCTCTGATACGATAAACTTGAACTTGGATTCTCAAAATTCACGCTATAAATCGATATCTATCAACTCGAAAAATTGATAGATTTTTAGAAGCCGCAAGGGTTTACAAGTTTACCATTTTTTCACGATTCTGTTTATCGACGTCGGCAGGATGTCAACGATATTCTCGCTGGCTATGGTTTCCATATTATTACGGCCGTCCACCTGTTCCCGCGGCCTTTCCCAACCATGGACAATGGCGTTAGTTCCGACCGAACGTTTCCAACCGGTTCTCCGCGCCACTTGTGCCACCCTTCCGCGCGAACGTTGCCATTTCGCCATTACTTCTACTACCCTCGGTTGAGTATCTTCGAACGAGTGGACCAGCAACGGAGAAAATGGCCCTTTGTTCTAATACGATCATTGTCTTTTGTCCGGGGATTTATCCCGAGCAATGGCGACGAACGGTCGCGTTTTTCCATCGCAGTCGCGTTATTGACACGTGTTTTCATCGACCTTATCTCACGTGCCTATCTACCGCGAGTCCATTTTTCCTGTGCCACGTCCGCGTAAATGTTTAACAAGGAGAATGTAAAGTAGCCAGGATGGACGCGCTTTGAAATCGCTCGATGGTAATTCCGACTTTGAATTCCGATCGGTAGCTAACGATACAACGATACTAGCAGTTAATCAAGATCCCAAGCCTCTAAAATGCTTCATAAGGGAATTAGAGGCGTAGAAACATGGCTGGCGACGTGACGAGCGAAGATCGGCCAAACAAAATCTGTGCACGTCACGTTTACCATGAGAAAACTACCTACGAATAGCGTTGAATAGACAACAACGGAGAATTGGCGTCAAATTGGCTACGATACTGGTCAAGGATCTTAGCAGAAAATCGACAAGATTTAGGCCAACACTGCTGACACAAACGGTTTGCCTAGAATCAGCAAATTCTAAGAACGGGACATCCAGACAACAAATTATCGACGAATGCCTAATCTGAATTATACGAATAAAATATATTATAATAAATATACATGTATATGTATATTATTAATATACTTGTGACGTATGTCATTAAAATGAAAAAGAAGAAATTTCGATCGGTTCGAACAACGGAGTGGCCGTTTCACGTGGAGCTGCTGGCGTCGATAAGGACGTCATAAAAATGCAAATAAATATGACAAAGGGGTACAATCGCGGTCGAGGATCGCTCGTCAGACTAGTTGCTCGATATTTCTCCATATCGAGGTCGTGGATAGGAGCTGGTGTCATCGGTAGAGGAAGAGGTGGGCTTATTTAAATAATAACGTCGGTGGCTGGGACTTTTAAGAGCTGCCTGTCCCATCCCGCCTTACATGGCACGACAAGATTAGATAAAGAGCGGCCGAGAGGGGCCTCACCTGGCTCCCTCGCTTATATCACTTCGAAAAAGGCACTTTATTCCTTATTCAAATTAGTTGAAGGCTACTTTGAATACAGGCCGACCGCGCGCCTTTAAATATCCCCGGCCCGGCTATTATAATACAAAAGGATTTTGGAGACGAGCTTCCTGGATCTCGCTCCCATCGCGAATAATTAAAAAAAACCAGTGATTTTTGTTTCGCTCACCGATGCCTGCGACGGTTCTCCGTTCCCCTGCGCGCCTCTTTCAAATTCCTCGGCGTCGCCTGAAAAATAAATGCAGCGTTGAACATTGGAAATTCTAAGATTTTCCGTATTAAGGGGGTGTCCTAGCGTTTCTTTGCGATTTTTTTTTTTTTTTTTTTAGAAGGGAAAGAAAGAAACGAAGTTATTGAATTTTGAGCTATGGTTTTATGTATATTTAAGGAGTGCAAAAATATTTTTTTTTAAGTAAAAAGAAAATTATAGCAGATTTCTGAGCCTATTTCATGAGCTCGTAATTTTTGAGTGAAAGAAAAGACCAAAGAAGGATTAAATTATTATATATTTTTCTTCTGGGTGAACTAAACAAAATTCGACAAAAGTTTATTTAAATAATTGTTATAGCACCTTAAAGCTTACTTTTTTATTTAAACCAGCCAAAATTTTTAATTTCACATTTTTTTCTGCCTTTGTTTAGTTCACCCAGAAGAAAAATATATAATAATTTAATCATTTCTTTCTTTACCTTCTAAAAGAAATCACAAAAAATCGCTGTTTTAGAACATTCTAATTCAGGACACCCCCTTAATTAGTCGCAACACCATCGACCACGTTAACCGATCATTATAATCGAAGAGTAGTTGAAATTCATGAAAATGGTAAGTGCATATGCCAACTCTTTCTTAGTTGTAGAAAAGACACGACGTTCCGATTGCGATGCCAATGTTCCGAATGAACGTGCTCGCTCACTCAGATAGATGGCATAGACAAAGGCCAAGAAACAATTGGCTAATGTTTTACTGGCACTCGTAGTTTCTTCCATACAGCCAACATCACGAAGTCATCTTCCAACGTCATTAACGACTATCTATGGAGAGGAAAAATTGCACCCGAATTCTACGCTGAGATATTCTCGCTACGTAGAACATTTCCCATTCGCCAATTTTCCAAAAGCGAGTTTCCAACGTGCCACCTACAGCGTTTTCTATTGTACAAGAAGCCCTCAAGTACGCGCGCAGGTATTAGGTTGTCCGAAAAGTTTCTTTCGTTTTATATTAGTTTATTGAATTATGCACGAACATAATAATAGAAATACAACGAAATGGATTCAATAAAATTCAATGAAACAATATAAAACAGGAATTGTCGTTCATCTATTATCATCTTACAAAACGAAAGAGACTTTTCGGACAACGTAATACCTCGACACTACGAAATCGTTTCGCAGGTATCGAGAACGCGCTTCCAACGAAGCTCTTTAATCCGATTTTCGGCTGTGATCTCATTATCTCAGATGATTCAGCTTTGATCGGTACAAACGAGAGAAACGAGGATCGAACGAGAGCTGTGGTTGATTTCTAACGGATGACAAACGCTGCTGGATTTCCGCGCAGGACTTTCTCCCGTGTCTAAACAAAGCAAGCAAAGACAGAGAGTTGCTTCACGTTGGTCGACGGAAGGGAAAAGAAACGGGAGGACCTTGAACCCTCGGCGGAGGGGTGAGGCTCAATGGCGGTCAGACGTTCCGTGGAGTATCCTTAATGAGTTGCCACATAGGAAGAATGTACACACGAGGCTTGTTGCATGCCTCCGGTTAAACGCGAGGAAACGTCCCTATCAGATAGCCACGTTCGCGTTCGCGTTCGAACGTGCGTGCGCCTCCGCTTACTGCTTTCGGAAACGGCCGGTATTACGTATGGTAATTCCCTAATTGCTTCATTTCAATCGCAGCCGCTGCTTTCCCGCACGGAAAATAACCTGTGATCGGCTGCTTCTCCGAGGAGACTGCTGTCGAACGATCCCGAAGTAGGTTAAAAATCAATCTGTACGAAAGAATTGAGCTGGGACGATTGTATCTGGTCGTTTGGAAAGCTCGTTGTTTAAGGAATAATTTCGATTTTGAGGCAATTTGATATAAAATATATCGGCAGTGCGTAAAACGTTGGCGTTTTAACGTGTGAAATTTGTAGGAGAAACGCGTCGTGCGTCGTTTTTAGGCAAAGCGTGGAACGTCTGTGTTATTTTTTATGTATTTTTTGTATATTTTGCTGGGCGTTGTAAGGTAAGCGGCCCAAGTTTCGTCGTTCGCGATGAATCTTCGTCGTCGAGTGTTGCAGCCTGTAAGTGGAAATTTGAAGTAGATACGCCGTTGGTTAGGTAGCGGCAAAAAACAAAGAAATTCTTCGTTTGCAGAGTCTTGCGTAATAAGAACAAGATCGAGCTAATATTTACGCTAACTAGAGTGTCGTTAGTGAACGAAGAAGGATTCGCTGCTGGAATTTTTCTTCTTTAGTCATCGAGTATACTACGATCAATTCTTAACGAGAATTATACTAGTATAAGTATGTATATATTATTATTTGCATATTTATATATTTATTATTAATTTATATATATGTAACTGACTATAAGCAACTGACTATAAGTAACTAACTATAAGCAACTGACTATAAGTAACTAACTATAGGCAACTAACTATAAGTAAATAACTATAAACAACTAACTATAAGTAACTGACTATAAGCAACTGACTATAAGCAACTATAAGTAATTTCAAATTACTTACAGTTGGCTTACGCGAGTAAATGTCCCATTTTAGCCGAATCTATCGTGTAATTCTAGAGGATAGTCAATGGATTTTAGTCTGCGAACGTCTTCCATACTGTCCAACAGTTGGGTGATCAGTACGTTCGATTGATTGTTTACGCGTGCATTATATTAATGTAAAGCGCCGACACAAATGTAAAGCGCCGACACACAAATGTAAAGCGCCGACACACAACATAGTATGGCTACGTCGTACCGTCGCGTATCGGTACCTTTGCCTTTGTCTAACATCATCAACAAAATTCATTGTTTATTATGAATAAAAAAATTGTATTTAAAACTGTATTTTGGTTAAATAAACAATATAAAAAAAAGAAGCGTGCATTATATTCACTGCTGTACTTTGTTGCCTCTCCTTTTATCGTATCCCTCATCTTTGGATCGTTTCATCGATTTCACGTAGCAAGGAACGTTTGTGACTGTTCTTAATCGGTTAACTGTTTTCGACGAGTATACTCGTCACGAAGAAATTGCAATATCATGTCTCACGACGAGCCCTATCGGTAATAAAATTAAAAAATGAAACATTCGTTTCGTTACAATATAACTTTGTATTACGACAGCCACGCATACTCTGTGCTTGACGAGTATACTCGTCATGGCTTATTTTTTCACACTTTTCAACGAGCTCGCAACAACCAACTGGTCAATGTCCTCGATTGCAATCGTTGGAGGATTTCTGTGTTAAAATCGCTGGCTGTCTCGCACGGTTCAATCCCACAGGTCCAAATGGGTTTCAGTACAACTTTGTAGAGTAACGCTTCGCTTTCCAGGCTTTGTTCCTGGAACGCACGCATCCAAGCGAGCGAACGCGCGCAGTCATTTGAATTTACAATAACCGCACACGACATCTACAAGAGCGCAATGCGATCGAGAAGCGACATAACTATACAGCGTTGATCAAACAGTATCTTTGATTAAATGGTTCCTCCTATCGACTCGATCCACTTGTCGCAACGCGAAGCCCTGCTAAACAAACGAGAAATCACGTACGCGTATATCTGCCGTATATACAGGGTGCGACCGAATAACGCGCAGAAGCGCACACGACGCAATTCCCTATGGAAAAATAAGAAAATAATACGCAACAAGATTTTCTCATTTTCGGTTTAGTTTTCGAGAAAGTCGAGTTTGAAAATTTATCGAATGTACTTGATAAATATTGTGGCTAATCACCGAGTGGATATGAGTAGGCAATTAACAGGACATTATCGTAGAAGCGAAAGTAAGTAAAACATAGAAAATAAGACTTTTTCGTTTAAGCTTTTATTCTGAAGAAAATAGAGTTCGAACGTGTTTAGTTAAGAATCGATAAATTTTCAAATATATTTTTTCGGAAACGCAGCGTCTTGAGAAAACATCGTATTCCGCGTTTAATCCGCAATTAGCCACGTTCAAGTATACTTGATGAATTTTCAAACTCGAATCTCTCGTAAACTACGCCTTAAATCGACCAAATTTACTCCACATTTTCTTCTCATTTTAAGCAATCACCTAGTGCCCGCTTGTACGCGTCATTCAGTCACACCCTGTACATATAATCCGACGTGTTACCAATGTGAAACCCGGCCAAAACGTACAGAAGCTGCCGCCGTATAAACAGGTACCGACGTCGGTACACCAAAGCCTTGGGAAAAACGTGCGAAAACTGAGTCGCGAGAACTCAACATGGAAGACAAGGAAGTTCTCTTCGTCGTCTCAAACAGAAACAGAGACGCTCCACTCGTCTCTGTCCCTGTCTCGCGAGAACGAAAACTTCGTTGATTTTCCACAACTGAGTCCACAACTCAGGCGGTTTTTCGTAAGCTTCGGTATACGAGCGTGGAGACGCGTTTGCACGATCGTAGAGGAAACCTTAACCAAACGCGAAGCTGTTCCTCCGAAGGCTAAGTCGCAACGCAGTGCTAGTTGCTGAGGTACCTACGAAGAGCTCGGGTGGTAGCCAGAGGATTAGCTTTCACGAAGGCGGACAGGAAGGAGGAAATTCCGATGCGAGAGAGCGGAGGCTGCGTGATAGGGTGTCGGAAGGTACAAGAGGGATCGGAATTAACACGTAAAGAGGAAGAGCCGCGGCCGAAGGTGTCGCGAGGGGCGCGAAGAGGGCCGTTTCGCTCGGCTAAAGAGGCAATCGGCGCCTGGGCGGCCGCGCGGGGACACACAATGACCGGATTGCTTGAATTATGGATGGCCAGAGTCTTTGTCGGGGGCCGACTCGGTCGGCCAGCCGATCACACGCGACTGATAATTCGCAACGCAGCTTTCGAGGCCCCTTAAGCTCTCCCCCGTGGAACCCAGCCACCTCCTCAGGATCGTCTACAGTCTCTACGCTCTACACGTTCGACGTGTCCTGTCCACGTTTCTCTTGCGCCTCCGAGAACGTCGGGCGTGGGTGATGCGGGAATAATGATGGGGGGAGGGCGGATCGTGAGAGATTTTAGACGACGATTGTCGTGTTCCCGCTGAACCTTCTCGGAAACGTCACTTGCCGAACACGTCCACGAGGGCTAACAGCCCGCAGATTCTACCTGATTTACGCCTTATTAACCCTTTCGCGGCTGACATCGGCTATTTCCGGCATCCAGCAATTCGTCCACGGCGGATAGCGTCGGTTATATCCGGCGTTGCTAGCCTCACGCTTCTTACAAATGGAATTACAAATATGCGTCTTAGGACGTTTCGGTACGAAGATGACTCGCATAGTTGTTTTGCCACAGAGGATCAACACTGACCGATGCACATAATAAAGTAATAAAGAAACTCTGAACAAAGCAATTTCGCTGCTACGTGCAACTTACCACGGGTGACAAGTTGAAACCTCGACCAGTACAAATAGACGACTAAATTCTCCACGAGTCATTAGTAGTGCGAATGAGTATCACTATTGCGTCGGTAAGTCGGTCAGAGCGAACTAGTATAACGAGTATCATCGGGCGAACAACGCTTGCGATTAATTTTGTATTCTACAGTTTAAAATATCTATAAATATAGTTATTTAAATTAACTCGTCCCATTATTGATTTTTATAAGTATGTATAGATTATTATTTATATATTTATACTATTTTTATTATTAATTATATATATATGTAACTGACTATAAGCAACTGACTATAAGCAACTGACTAAAAGCAACTGACTATAAGCAACTGACTATAAGCAACTGACTATAAGTAAATAACTATAAAGAACTAACTATAAGTAGTTATTGGTTTAACCAACAGCACGTTTCACCGTGCACCACAGAATTTAGAAACGTTTCGCAATTGGCATTTCGCAAAATACCGCGATATTAAAATACCACAGCCGCCGTGTCCGGCTGCTTCGACTACCTGTAACTGTTTTCCGCTCTCGAAACTGCAAAAAGATCAACAAATCCTCCGTCCTCGTTGCGCAAAATTCTTAGAGTACCGTGAGAAAAGTGGACCAGAGGACCGAAAGTCGAGTGACGCTAACTGCGTATGTACAATAGCTTGATAATTGCCAGAACGTTCAATCCTCCGCGCATTGTTCCGCGTTGGTGCGAACCTGGCGTAATTTATTCGGCGCAGATTCCAAGGTAACGCCGAGAGCAACGTGCGTCGAGCCGGCAGCTCGTAAAGAAGCTCGGGAGGGGAAAAAACGGACGAAAGAAACGCGAGAAACGGAGCGATTTGCCAATCAGGGTAGACGAGGCGCGAAACGCCAGACATACCGGCACGACAAATGCGGCCGGCAGAGACAAAAGGCGCCAGGTTTAAGTCGGTTCGATCCGCCTTCGCCTGCGGATCGTATATTTTCCGCTCGTTGCGCCGCGGCACACGCGCGGCATTCGCGGAATGAAGGCGTCCGCCGGGTCCGCTGAAATCCGCCGTGGAAATAAAACACGCAGCCTCAGAGGCACCGACGCTGGCTTCTAACTCGAAAATAATCGAAAAAATAACCTCTGATCGCGAAGTGCGAACGAATTTCGAAGGAAAGTTGAGAAGATAAAGGCCCAAAGCAAGAGAACGTGGGCTACCCGATGCAAGAAGAAACTGCAGACTAAACGCAGTTAATCTTCAACTTTCCATACGATAGTTCTCCGAGAACCGCGGTACGATCGAGAAACAGCGTATTCTCGTACGAACCGCCAAATGATCGAAGGTGAAAAAAGAAAAAAAGAAAATTCAGAGATGCTGAGTCGGAGAAAGTGTCGTGTTTGTTAGGCTAAATTATCACGTTTTTCGACGTTTAACAAGGAAAAAGGTAGGCGCGACGCGTACGGTTCAACGTTGCTGCATCGATATCGGCGCAATTTTATCTGCAGTTTGTGAGACAAAAGAGTTTGCCCTGCACACAGCGCCGCTGACGTACAATGTCCGTAGATTTAGCCGAGCGTCGCGTCGCGCCGGGCTGATTGCTGCATACAAGACAGGTTGAACGGCGAGATTTAATCGAGCAGAAACGCGAACCACAGCCACCAAGTAATTATAACCGAAAACAGGGTACGCGGGTGGCGATTAAGCTTCGATAACGAGGAACAAACTATTAGCAACCGCTGATAGCAATTTGCCAAGAGTTAGGGGAGGGCGCGCAACGTTGGCGCGTTCGCCACGGAATGCGTTCCTTTCCACTCATTAACTGGTAGTAATAAGGGCGTATCGGCGTATTCCACTGCCTTAAATAAATTACCAGACTAAAACCACGGCGCACCTGAAATCCGACAAAGCGTAAAATTCCGCGGCGCGTGGACCATGGCCGGTATCGCGTATCTTGATTTTCCACCCTGCGTTTACGATTTTCTCTACGATACTGACCGTGGCCGCGGTTTAATAGGAGGGTCCGAGTAACACAATACCCTGCCGGGGGCTGGCTTCCATCGTGAGCTAGAGCTGACTAGTATTCGCGCTATAATTTTTCCTCGCCGTCCACTTTGCTACCGATTTCCAGCGAAACTCAACAGCTTCGCTATCTTCGCATCTACCTCTCAGTACTTTCCAATAGAACTCGTAATTTTAATTTCGTTTATTATACGAGTTAAATAACGACGACGTGTCTTTTGTACGCGGAATAGTTGCAGAAATTGCATGAGATAGTTGTATAGACGAGAAACGTGAGAAAACGAAAGAATAGGGTGGAGGAATATGTACGGGGTGTCCCAGTATTGAAGGCACTGCAGGGTGTGATTGTATGGGAGAAAATAAATCGAATGTGTGGATTAAATTCTTTTCATTCGAGGCTTTGGATTTTCTTTGACTATGTTTGGCTATATTCTGGTTGGACGTTTCAGGATACAAAACATTTTTTTTTTTTTCATTATTTAATTTGTACTTTGCAATTTGTCCAGCTGGATTTCGGTAAATTTTTCTAGTTTAATTGTTAAATAAAATGTGGATGGCTACCCCCAATGGGATACCATTTTCGAGTTAAAACCTATGCCGTAGGTTTACGAGTAATCACAAAGCATGTTGTTCTTAGGATTTATTTTATTAATGCAAAAATTGTTGAATATGCTGGCCATCGTACTGCATACATAGATGTGCTCTCCGAATTAAATTTCCGTGCACGTTTTCCAACGTATTTCCCGTTTTTAGTTCTTCGAGAAACGATCCTCGCTTTTAACTGTGGAAGACTTGCCTCTTCTTCGGAATAAACTTTTGATTTAATATGTACGTTTCTACATAAGTAAATAAATAAAGTAAATAGTGGTTTGTATCGAGGTTTGTATCTAGGTTGTACTATCAATACTGGCTACAATATATTGCTATGATATAAATTGTAAAAACCTGTATGATAAAGAAATGACACCCAAAGGGGAAGAAAAAAGTAAAGAACGAAGTTGAAAGCTCGTGTTGGAACGGATTTCTTTCTTTCTACACGTGTCGGTGATTACGAAAATGGCCTGAGTCGCGTATTTTCCGTTTCGAGATGTTTAATCAGTTAGCTGTTTTCCACGAGTNATACTCGTCACGAAGAGATGGCGATATTTTGCGTTACCATGAGCCCTGTCTGTGATAAAGTTGAAAAGTAAAACAATCGTTTCACAAGTCGTAACACAAAATATCGCCATTTCTTGACGAGTATACTCGTTTCGAGATGTTTAACCAGTTAGCTGTTTTCCACGAGTATACTCGTCACGAAGAGATGGCGATATTTTGCATTACCATGAGCCCTGTCTGTGATAAAGTTGAAAAGTAAAACAATCGTTTCACAAGTCGTAACACAAAATATCGCCATTTCTTCACGAGTATACTCGTCACGAAGAGATGGCGATATTTTGCGTTACCATGAGCCCTGTCTGTGATAAAGTTGAAAAGTAATATAATCGTTTCACAAGTCGTAACACAAAATATCGCCATTTCTTGACGAGTATACTCGTTTCGAGATGTTTAACCAGTTAGCTGTTTTCCGCGAGTATACTCGTCACGAAGAAATGTCGATATTTTGCGTTACCATGAGCCCAGTCTGTGATAAAGTTAAAAAATAAAACGGTCTTCTCACAAGTCGTAACACAAAATATCGCCATTTCTTGACGAGTATACTCGTCACGAAGAGATGGAGAGAGACTCGTGGAAAACACTTAACTGGCTAATCATCGAGTACCGTTGAATTTCGAAAACTGTCTTCTTCCAAAAGGAAGCTAAAAACGAACATATAATACTTGTGCAGCGATCGCTATCGATATCGTTCCCTTCAACTCCCCGTCACAGGTAAACAGACTGACAATGAGAGAGAAACGACGAACGCGGTCGTTGGATGGATTTCCGTTCCGTTGGACGATCCCTGCGCCGTCTCAATTAGTTCTGTATTCAAATAAAGCTCGGTGGGAAACGGGAACGATTTCGAGCGATTCCGACACGCACGATCGGGCATCGATAAACACGGAGACTCGAAAATTCATGGCACACCAGCTACACGCCGGTGACATAGTTAATTTAAGGATTAACGTATGCGAGGTGGTGAAAATTCCGCGTGAATTCGAATCGAGGATTCTTGGAGAATCGCAAACGAACCGATCGTGGACAGATTTCGTCGTATTTACATCTTTTCCGATCTTTCGCTGTACCATCATCCCACATATTTTCTACTTTTACAACGTTGAATCAAGTATAGCCATTTTTCTATATATCCCAGTGAACGGAAGAAAGTCGAGGAAATAAATTTTTGTACAGAATTTGCATATTGTAAATTAATTAATTTTAAATTTTGTATATCGTATGAGAAAATTATGGTAAAGATCTACTATGCTTCTATAGTTCTATAGCGCATTATACTATAATCGATATATACGTAATCGCTGCAATTCAATTAGAATTTGCAATTACAATTCGTCTAATTTTAATTAACAGAAACCAAGTCGAGATCAATCGAAATCAAATTGCTTTTTTAAACACTTTACAAATAGCCAATTTTCCATTTTCTGTCCCTTTCTAATTTCCAGAATAATTCTGTTCAAACTTCCTCTATTTCTTCCTCTATTTTTCGACAGAATCATTTCTCTTCCTCGATAGAAAATTTCGGAAAAATAAGATACAATAGTCAGTTATCGATACGCGTAATTTTTCCTTCCCATTTCACGTCCAACATTTCTCGCGAATATTTAAAGTACGTTTTCCCGATTTAAAAGAAAAGCGAAATTCGAATATGAGGTACTCGATTATTAAACATTGAGAGATATTGCTAGAAGACTGCGTAGAAAACACCGCAACGATCTTCTTCCAATGAGAAATGCATCTACGTGACGCGTAGACGTATAACGACGCCGCAGCTAAATCAATTTACCGAACGTCGTAGCTGGACAAATTGCAAAGTTTCTCGAAGCTAAAGAGAAACAGAAAACACTGAAATCGTCTTCTTATCGCTGCGAGTTGGTCGACGCGCCATGTTCCCTAGAACGTATCATCCGCAGATGATAAATTTCATACAAACTTTCTCGTATTCGTATCTGTTAAGGTTTTATATATCTCGGAATAAAAAGAGCAAACGTTCTTTCGTGGATGAATATATCGTAGAAATTCTTTATTCAAAAATGTTAGAAATTAGGATTTCCAATGGTTTCTATTCTATATGATAATGTACTGATAGATGCATTCATTGCAGTGGATTAAACAGAAAATGATGATTATTTAACGCCAACTTAATGCAGTAGTGTGATATCATTGTTACGTTTTATTTAGTTGCGTTAACCGACGTTTAATGCAATTGGTAATAAGTTCCACTTTCGACAAAGCTGCTGTGTGCAGGAATAATGGCACGGCAGAGGATTAAAGTTGTTCGAAAGTAAATTAACAATATCTAATGATTTATTCAAATCTTACTCGATTTCGATATTGACAATTGACTGACAGACTGACGGATATAAAATTCTTCGGTTGACAAAATGGTAATTCTTTGGTTGACAAAATAATGATTCTATGGTTGACAAAATGGTAATTCTTCGATTGACAAAATGATGATTCTATGGTTGACAAAATGATGATTCTTTGGTTGATAAAATGGTAATTTTTCGGTTCACAAAATGGTAATTCTTTGGTTGACAAAATGGTAATTCTTCGGTTGACAAAATGGTAATTCTGCGGTAGCCAAAGTGATGATTCTTCGGTTGACAAAATGGTAATTCTTCGATTGACAAAATGGTAATTCTTCGGTTGACAAAATGATGATTCTTCGCTTGACAAAATAATGATTCTTTGGTTGACAAAATGGTAATTCTTCGATTGACAAAATGATGATTCTTTGGTTGACAAAATGATAACTAACTCTTCGATAGACAATGGTAATTCTTCGGTTGACAAAATGGTAATTAATTATTACTCGATAGACGAATGGTAATTAGTTATTGACCCCTCCGAGTCGCTACATTTATTTATATCTGTCGGAGATGAAAAAACATCGGGGTCTTTCTGTTGATAATGTTTGGGAAGATCCCCAACGTTTGTTCAAACTGTCGACTTTCTTTACAGTTTTAAACTGTCTTAATATCGTTATAAAAACATAGTTGAATAAATTTATCGCAAGATGTAGCTTTTAGCGGTTTTAACTGCTTTTCACTTCAAATACTGTAAACACGGTTTCAAATAAACGTTTCAAATCACCTTGATTTGAAAGAAATTACCAATTTTACTTTCGCGCTACGGATCGTGCGGGGCGCGGTACGTGACAATCACAACTGTTCACTCTCCGCTGGTTAACTGCGGTGCC
Source organism: Bombus sibiricus (assembly GCA_014737505.1). Taxonomy (NCBI): domain Eukaryota; kingdom Metazoa; phylum Arthropoda; class Insecta; order Hymenoptera; family Apidae; genus Bombus; species Bombus sibiricus. Next base: position 5,602,139 of record JACXIM010000119.1, on the reverse strand, counting down.
GAAATATATCGATGGCCGTTAGGCCCTTTCGGCTTGTCTGCATTTCCGCTTTATCGTCCACATTGTCTGTACGTCGGCGATCTTTCCGCGGTATTATATTGGTTTGACAACTAAATGATTGCGGATGTTGTCATTGCCACCTAATGACACTTAGTTGCCAACCCAATAACAGAGACCAAAGAAGCCGCTGTAAAGAGAATCGTTGTACCAAAAACTAAACACCAGAGAAGATGCAGAGTTTTCCTAAAAGGAAAACCCACTTCAACAGTATCGTTTCGAATCATTCTCTGTCTACGTTCAATTTCAACCACCAACGACGCTTGTATCTGACAGCGCGCTGAGTCGACGACGCGGGAACTGATATTCGTAAAAGTTGTAAAAAGGTTTTAACAAAGCTGCGAGGCCACGTGGCAGGATATTATACGCCGCGTGTCTCTCCTATACCGAAATTAACGCTGACGCGACACTTTGCCTGGCCGTGAGCGTCCCTTATCGATAGCCGCGCGCGATATCGACAATTTGAGGAAACGATGGACGCCTATCGACGAGGTTACCGATAACGCGGTACCTGGACTCGACGCTGCCGGCAGGTCTGAACGAAAACAGAGAAGGAAGTGGATGATCGCGGCGGGTTCCCGCGGGGCAGCTCGAAAAAGTCCCTCATTGTCTCCCCGTGCGTCCGTTTCCTCGCGTGCTTCTTTCCTGCTCGCGTCGAAGCAACGACCGGGAACGGAGGCAGCGGCTCGACTTCAACCGAACTTAGCATCTGCTCTCTGGGCCTCGTAATATGCGTGCTCGATATCGCCGCGCCGGATCTTAGATGCGTGTCCGCGATATCACGCACTCGTGCACGCGTCTACTCTCTCTTTCCCTCTCGTTTTACTCCCGTTGCACGCGTCCGTCCGTCTCCGTCGGCCGGCCAACGGAATTGTCTGGTCTCGCTACCGCGGCAATTCGCTCGCAAAAAGAGAAAAGCAAAGGGGGACGGATGAGAAAGGACGAGCAACGTGTACGGGAACCGCGCGGATAATTTTCGGCCACTGATTACGTTAGAAACGTCGCGTCGATTCGTTTCTACTCAGCCGCGAGACGGCGCGTTCTCGTTCCACGACGCAGCTTGTTCGACTTACGAACGCGTCGCCTCGCGATCCTGCGAAATCCGCTCCAGCGCACTGTATTTCCTCGTAAATAGAATCGAGAAACGGACGGGAAATCGGCGCGGTCGCAGTCGTTGCATCGATAAATCACGTGGGAAGGGTAGGACGGATATATGGCGGGTTCGTGTGCGTTAATTAGTAACGGTCTTAGCCGAAGGGCCCGCTGTCCGCTCGGTACCGCAGGTTCCCCAACCCCGTCGGCCTACTTCCGCCGCGAATACATTACCGTGGTGGCTGTTTTTTGTCGCGACGTTTCATTAAGGAACACGCGGCTTCCTCCTGCTTTCCACCTCGCCCTTCCCACATGTCCACTGCGGGCCAACCGACCAGTCGCCTGCTATAATTCGTCGGCTAAATTTAACGAAATTAAAAAGGAAAGCCCGGCACAGGCAGCGAGAGTCGTGCGGAGGAGCACTGGACGATGCGAGCAAGATGGAAGGATTTATTTTCTCGGCCATCTCCCAGCACAGTTCTCTCGTCTAAGAATACGTTTCACCGTGGTATGCGGTAGAAGCGGAGCGGAGCAGAACGGAGCGGAGCAATCCACCCCGCGAGATAGGAGTGGACGGTCCAGCGTGTTCCCCTGTTATTAGGGACAATTTCCAATTGGCCGCGGGCTGCCATCGCGGTCCGAGCGAGAAGCACCGCGCAACTTCCATATATACGTGCTCTTACGAAAACACGAGCTCTCTCGCGGGGAGCCACATAATGTTATGTGCCACCCGGGGGTAAGTGCGTGGAGGAAGTCTCTGCGCTCGGGTACACGGTGTTCCGCGACGAGGAGAAAAATCCTTCGTCTCTGACTACGTACAGATCGATTTGTTGGCTGTCCGGGTCGTTGGAAAATATTCGCGCGAAGCGGTACGTGCGTGGAAACGATAAAAAAAGCTGAACTGGCGAAGACGCGAAGGCGGGAGATTCTCGAGAATCGGAAGGTTCGCTGGGGAAATACTTTCGGGACGCCGGGTAGGTGGAGGGCTGAGAGCGGTGCCCTCTCTCCAGGTGCATCGCGAGCATATTGTATGATAAGCAGCGATGCATTTTTGCCACGAGACCCCGCCTGGGGGCGATCCAGGCACTTGCAAGTTCCAGCCAGACGCCGTGAGAGGGTGGAAAGGATAAGCGCGCGGGGAAAAAAGGAAGAGAACTGCGGCGATCACGGGGCCAGGGTGTGCGTTGTGTGTGCACACATTCCCCGGCCCCGTGAGAAGGCAGATTGGGACGTATAATCATCGTGATTATCTTGTATTAGGTATTGACTACGGATTTGCATAATGTTGCCCTACCTAGGGCAGCCTCCTGCCCCTCGTGGAAACCCATCGACTACCCCCGTGGCTTCTTTCGCCAATTTTTGCTCGAGATTCGGATCTAGCGTAGACGCGAGCGACGCGCAACGCGGTGAAACTCGTGCGCGTCTCGCGATTATCGTGTCGAAGTTCGGCCGAGCATCGAAATGCACGCTGTTGCAAGCGGCCGATATTAAATCGTAGCGAAAGGCGATACAGCTCAGAGGGCCAGTCTCACGACCGTGGCGTTAAATTTGAATACGCCGATCGCGATCGGTCTTTTAGGAGCGCTAACCATAGGCTTCCAAGGTGGATCGAGTTTCGTGGGGAAAGAGGGAGGCTGAGACGCGCGTCCCACGTAGCCTGCCACTCATCCTCTTCTCTCAAACTTTCTATCTCTTTAAACTTCCGTCCTGATCGACCGCCGCGCTGTCTTCGCTAATACTGTTGCTAATTTTTGCTAATTTCTCGTTAGATCGAAGATGGGCACGCGTCTACGAAGACAACAGCGGCGCTTTCCTCGTCATCGGTCGTCATCCCGTTTCACTGTCGTAATCGACGCGGTCAACGCTGTCCTCTCTGATTTCAGGCGCGAGCGAACAGAGCGGAAAGTTCGTCTGGTGGAAGGGAATCGAACTTTGGGAACGAGCGAAGAGAAGGAGAGGAGTGGAGGAGTCTAGGAGGGCGTTCCGGAAGGAGGAACCAGGTGAGACGGTTTTCTGCGACGACCGAGGCATAACCGGCCAGCTCGAGATAACGATCCCCTCGATCTGGATCACAAAACGCATCCAGGGTCGTAAACGCACGCACGCACGTACCGCAAGATGCGGCGCGGAACGCGGCCAACGATCGAGAGAAAAAGAGAGAGAGAGAGAGAGAGAAAGAGAGAGAAGGTAAAATGGAACGAGACGGAAGCGAAGATTCTAATCTAACCCCGAACGAGCTCGGCATATGGGACCTCCGTTCGTGGGACCATCGAGTCATTTGGCCGGACGACTAATTAGCGAGCTTGCGCGACCGTGAACCGAATTTTCGTCATCGGTGACAGAGGGTGTGGGAGCCAAGTACGCGCTGCAACATCGCCGCTTATCTACGATCGCTCGTCTAACGTTGCTTCGCGCTAAATATTAAAATACGCGCCCACCTTCGCGCATCCCTTTCGTCATTCCCCTTGGACTTGTTGTTGCGACGACTCGAGAGCCGCTTCTCGGTTGTTTCCGGGCCCGTGAAAGTGTTCCCTCGTTTCCACCCCCGGGGCGCGAAAAAGAGGAAGCACCGGACTGTCTGGCGAGCGAAGAAAGTCACGTAGGCGTAGTTTCGCGTGGAACCGGTGCAGGGAACGGTAGGCGTAGTCGAGGCTGTTGCAACGACGCATACCGATGGGAGTAGGAACAAGAGGAAGAAGAAACTAGAAGCGAGAGAGTTCGGAGGCGGAGGGGGAGGCGGAGGAGGATCCGCGGGAGGAATTATCGGGGTCTCTGCTTTGCCTACGGGCCCAGCAGACCCTCGTGGAGTAGCTAATGCAAGCGACCATTACTCGGATGGTGAACCAATGGAGAGGATCCCCACGCCCCCTTCGAACTTACTCCGCACAGACGGCATGCAAATACGCGCGTGCAGGACACCGCAGGATATACGTGTGTATATACATATATACGTGTGTGTTTCTCTTTCTTCTTTTCCAACCTTTTCTTCTTCCTCTTCTTCGTTATTTCTGCGGCTTCTCGATTTCTACCGCCGATTCTTTCCCCGGCCACTTTTTAAATCCGAGAACCACTTTTTCCAGGTTGATTGAACCAGGTTCGTGATGGATGTATCGTTTCACGCTCCGAGGGTATCGATTATGATAATTGCCCGGCTGTCGAAGGCCGTCCATCCGTTCGTCACTGTCGCACGAGCAACAGCACAGGGATACCAACGGTCGCGAGTAGTTTGCGCGGTATCGCGAGCAAGGACTCTGTGCCAGGGCGAAGATCCAGGCCTGCTCGTGAAAGGATCAAGAGCGAAATAGGGGGCACGGACGTGGCACAAGGGGTTCGATTTAAAAAAGTGAGACCTGACGCTGGTAAACAATGGGCAATGATAAATACGACGCATTCCCACAGGCTATTATAATCTTATTGTTGGACTTGTTTCTCGTGTGCAGGTGGCGAGGCCACGAAAACGGGTGGCGAGGGGGGGCCGAGGGCGGCAGGGTACCAGTTAGAGAGATATAAACGAGTACGGAGAACCGAGAGCTCTTCCACTCTTCTTTCTGCCTTCTCCTTCGACTATCCTCTTCTCTCTCTCTCTCTCTCTCTTCACCGCTCTCCGGTGAAGCACCCGGTCGACGAGGGGGCACAGATGCCACCGCAGAGATACTGATTATAAACTCCATTCCATTTGTAACGAGGTCCATCTATTTTGGCGCCCAACGATCCTTGCCTGGCCTCTAGGTAGCGCCAGATTTTAATACGATATCCTCCGCATTATCATTCGTTTCGGGGGCCACCTCCCCCTACCCCTTTTCCTGCCCCCGGAACTCGCGTCTTCGAGGAACCCACGATCCTCTTCTGTCTCTATCTCTGTCTCATTCCGGGTGAAAGAGAGCGCAGGTCTCGCGCGGGAAAAGCCAGAACCCTCGGGGGTGAAAGTGCAACGAGAAAGACGCTCGGTTGTACCGTTGTCCTTTCTGTTTCTTGGAAACGAGGATGTTTGTGAGCAGGCTGGCGCACAAATCACGGGGCGACTACCCGAAATGGACAGGGGTCGTGGACAGAGAGAGGCTGGTTCTTTCCGTACACGGGGGAGGAATGCCATCCTGACATTGTTTTAAGGAATTCCTAACGGGAGATGCGTGCAGGTAGACGACTTTTACGAGCACGTTCGATCGTTAGAGGGCCCGGTCAGGGGGTCCTGCTCGACGTTCGATTAAATTTCCTCGGCCGTCCGTCTCACGACGCGTCAGTTTTCGCCCGGCGACTACGCACCGACTCCGGGAAAGAACCAGTTTCGTTGTCGGGTGTTACCCGACCCGTCCGACGCCGAGGGAAATTCCTGATGGAAAGCGAAACAAAGGGCCTAAATCTCGGCTGACGTTTTTCGAGGGAACACGCGCCGCGAAACGCGCCAGGTAGAAAAACCTTGGACGCGATCCTGCCAGGTAATTTTTCCCTCGTATGAAACGTTCGATGAAGATTTCCAAGATTACAATGGCGGGGAAAATTAATGTTCGCTCGACCAGACGTTTCCACCGGCTACCGAAATTCCCTCTGCCTTCGACCAATACGGACCAATTAATTCCACCTATCCACCGCCAGGTACAAATGTCACGCATCGAAATCCCATTCCGTGCGTGGGAATAAGAAAAACGGGAACGCGTGCAGGAGATCCGTCGATCGACGGGGGGCTGACGCTGGTAAAATTCTCACGACAAATGGCGATATTTAGGACAGAGCGGCTACCGTGACATCGATCGACAAAGAGACGCAAAATTAGCAAGCAGCGATAGAACTGTAACGAGCCTAAATGGAGCTTATAAAACATTTATGGAGCCCTTGGCAATGGAAATGGCTGGCCTAAGCAATTAAAAGACACTGAATCCCGGTGGACGTGACAGAATTTTCGCTCTTATAGTTTGGTTTGTTGGCAACGACCATTCGTCGCGCATCAAACGCGTACGTATCTCACCGGCGAGCATGGGAACCGACGGCGTCGTCGGCCTTCAGGGAAGCAGGTGTTGATTCAGTAATCGTCCTGTAATTAGGCTGCTGAGCGATGATCGCAAGAACAAGCTCGGCTATGCGGCGATGTTCGCCTCGGCTAAGCGCCGCGCCGGATGTGCATACGCGCCGGGGCACGCGTGCATCGCCGCGCTCGAATCAATTTTTCCCAGCTGGGCCGACAATTAGCGACCGCTGTAAACTGTCTTAATCTCCGGTCTCGGCTCTCCGACGTTTCACCGGGGAAATAAGGCGCGATATCTTCGAGAGAACGAGGAAGCGCGACGCGATAACGCGGCTCGGTCATCTCGCCTTCTCCTCCGGCTTTCCTTATTAGCCGAGTACGCCATCTTATGCAAATTTGTATCTTTATGCACGCGATTACGAGAGATAGGGGTTAGCGGATAGACAGGCTCGCCTTATTTATCGACGATTATGACGACTACTTGGCTGTAATAGTTTTTTAACTAATCGACAAACCCGAAGGAGGAACAAGAGCCGCGAGGCTAACGAGAGGAATCGCGTTCAAGGTGGACGCATGGTAATTGAATTTACGACGATTAGCCGGGGACACGTGGGCCCCGGTTCCGTGGACGACGATCGATTCCTCGATTCACGGGCCCGACCGGTGGTAGCGGCACGTTATCGAGGATAATGTGTCCCGACTAATTTAGAGACGTCTCTCTGCTCTCGGCCCGGTAGATCCTGTATACCTGCAGATGGCATTCTGACTGCCATCCAGTCTTTCTGTCCCGTGGCCTCTTCGCCCCTCGGCCATGGGGGCCCCTCGCTAACGAGGTCCTGCCACGAAGTCGAAGGACACGGGACCACGGCCTGTCAATTAAGGACACGGCTCTACCGGGCCACATTTCTGCCTCCTCTGTTTCTTCTTCTTCTTCTTCTTCTTCTTCTGCTTCTTCTTCTTCTTGCTGTTTTCTCCTCTCGGTCTGTTCTTGTCAGCTTGATGTATGCAGCGACAGTAATGTGAGAGTGGAGACCTCGGGACTTTCACATTTTCCGTGCCGATTATACGTACGTACGTATCTCCAGTGGGAATATTACACAGCATCGTGCGAAAATATTCGGTTGGCGTTCTCTCTGAGAAACCCGTTTCCATATTTCTGAAGCGTTTCCTTCCACAGAATAGTGGAACGTCTATCGCGATATTAGTCGCCTCGATGTTCCACGATCAACGTAACAAGTTGCTCGTGTCACGTAAAATTTATGATAAAAAAGGAGCACTTAACTTGACCGTGCTTTTATAATTTTCTAGGCTTTTATTCGCGAAAATGATTAAGTATAATAATATTACAATGAAGCAGCGAAGTTCAAATCACAGCCAAAACCGTACACAAGACTCAAGACTCTTCTTGGTCGAATGCTTGCAGTTTTCATATGTTGCGTTTGCAGGTGTTGAGGGGCAAGGGACGGGTCCTAATTGCCCTTCGCAACGTGGAAAATGTAATGGGCCACGTGCAAAGGTCAAGTCAAAACCTAACGGTCCGCTGTCAGGTAGTATGGAACGGCGTGGATTTGGGTATAGTCGTTGTCACACTCGCCTAGTTTCGTTCAAAGTGATCTACGTGCGAGTTTCTGCGTCCGATTAAAATATGCAGGACACGTATTTTGAAATAAAGTTACGTCGAAAGTATCCTACGCTCTAACAATAGTTCGACTATCGCTCGAACCGAAGTAGACGAACATCGGCAGACTTATGACCGGCAGTGAGTATCGGTATTTCTTGATCAAAGGACGAAACGCTTGGAAAGGACAGGCCCGATAATTTACTCGTTTCGCAGGCGAAAGATGAAAGTGACGATGTTGGAAGAAAGACGAGTGAATTTATTGGTCGATCGAAGGAACAGGTCGTATCATCGGATGCTGTGCGTCGTAGAAACGTGGTTCTGGAGGCCACCGTGCGTCTAAACGGTACCGGGACCAGCATAAAGGAGACAGGCGCGGCTAGATCGATCGGGGCCCGATCGGCCGAGGATAAAGGAACGCTCGGACGACTCTTACGCGCTTCCTTCGCGTCTTCTGACGCACAATCGGGTTCCGTTAACGCGCCGGGGGGTCCGGCAACTCGTCTGTGAGAAGCGTTAAAAAGCCACGTACACCCACACCGGCGCTGAAGGAAGAGACGCGGTGATTATCGCTTCTTGGCGATCTCTCATTATCATTCCCGACACTCTCTTTCTGCTCCCTCTTGCGGAATCGCTTCTCCAAGGCCATCACACTGCTCCCTCCCCACCGTCACTGCCATGATTTTCTCCGCGTTTTCGCGGACCATGTGCCCTCTTCTCCTTGCCTCTTCGCTTCCTTTCGTCTTTTTCTCGAGCCTCTGCAACGTCCGCTCGGAGGACCTGCTCCGTCGATAAACCGGCGAAACAATACCGTTTGTTTCTGGCCTCTCCATTGAATCGCGTGCGGTCAATTATATTATGTTAAGTAGAGCATATGCGTGGCCCGTGACGTATCACCGGCAACGATCTGCCGCTCTAATAACGCATTGTCCCCCTCGCGTGGCATATTAGCTTTATGCTAATATCGAAGATGCACCGATCCAATCTGCCTCCCACCTGGCTGCGCGCCCCGCATCGGCCAAACTCCGCGGCGGAAGTCCGCCTCAAGGTCGACCCGCCGACAACTACCGATAATCGCGCCGGTCACTGGCCGACGAACTTTCCAATAGTTTAAGGTGAGCGTCCATTTGACAGCAAAGCTATAGCTTTTGACTAGCGAGAGCAAAGCTGTACACTCTCGTATAACGAGAATTGCTACAATGCGCCAAAGATATTGCGACTACTGTTTTCGCATGACGCGGTTCTGACGTATAATTAAAGACGATTGGTTGGTTGGGAAGATCGAATCTGTACGTGAAACTGAAAGTGGATATTTGCTGGCAGCGAGATATGCGCGAGATAATGTGACTAATAATCGAGATGAAAGTATTTTTGATTTGAAAAATCTCAACAAACGTGGTACATAAATTTGTGTAATTACATTTTTATGAAATTTCGATGAAGTAGAAGATCGTTTATGTTGATAATACCTCGTGCATATTAGTTTTGACGATATTGTCCTGTTTGATGAAACGTGGAAAATAAATCTTGGCACAGCAACGATCGTTTCAAACGCGTTACGAGAGCTGAGCATCGTTCGAATTGCTTCAGTAATTTTGTAAAATTGTGTTTACTTTTGTAAATTGCATTTACTCGAAAAATACGATTCTCGGGTTATCGTCGGGAAAACGACGCGGTGACACGCTTCTCGACACATTACGAAACTGAATCATTTTCCTTCGTTCACCTCGTTACGATTTATCGTATCTTAACTGGAAGCACGGTTTCGCAGACTTGGCAACCAAAGAGAAACCTCCATTCGATTACAAACAGCGCAAAAACGGTTTTTCGTTGCTGGGGGAAAACGCAGGTATCTTCCCGAGTCGAGTCGTAGCGCCTCAATTGTCCGGTTTTTCTCGAAGAATGGCGTTAGGACGGTTATGAACTAGAGCGGCACGTTAGCTTCGCAAACAGATTATCGTCGAATCAACGTGGAAACCGGATACCTTTGGCATTCGGAGCGGAGAACGCTAGGTTCTGCGTTTTATTAGGTGGCCGTGGCGTCGAGTTGCCACGCATTGTCGCCGATGACTCGTCGAGGGTCTCGCGTGAAATTTGCATTTCCCTCGTCATCGGAAACCCGGCCGAGAAACAGGAGAAAGAGAAGAAGCGTGGTAATCGTGGCCGCTAATGGGGTTCGGGGAAAATGAAACGGCTCTCACCGGGAGGCTTTTAAATGCATCAAATCGTTGCTAAGCGAGTTCTGGACGCGCGACCAGGTGAGAGATGACCTGCCTACCCTCCACCCCCGGGGGCGTGCCTCGTTAATTATTATATCGCCCATTAACTACACGATATTTCATTTTGAAACGATATTGCCAGGCTGGAAACGCGATCGGAAATAAAAGCGACCACTTGCAAGCGATGTCCGGGTTCCGTTAGACCTGTCTAATCTTAACGACTCGTGTCGAGCTGTTTGGGGCTTGTTTACGATGCCCAGCTGGCCCACAGAAGAAAGATAAAGAAATCAGAGGTAACTTTTTCCAATCTTTCCGAGAATAATCTAAATGTGCTTGTTTCCTATTCATTTTGGGTAAATTCGTGGATTTCGTAGCGCCAGGTGTAAACGTTAGAGCGTGTCACCTCATGGGATAAGATTAAACGGTAAAATTAGGTGATTTTTAATTAAGGATAAAGTCCAGAGTATTCTACGTGTTCCTTTAGACGTGGAAAGATTCTGGCAATTTTTATGCAAATTATTTTCACTTTCACGAGTGTAATTGAAAGAGCAACACCTTGCAGGAAATTTGTTTCAGCTATTATTGTAATTAGGAAAACCTTGCGCTATACTTTCCATACTTTACACGTTTCCACACGTCGCGTGCATTCTGCGCATTTGAATTTCTCAAAATTGCAAACGCGTTCGCGACTGTTCCCTACGGAGATTTTTGCGATTCTACGGAGATTTGTTTCCAAGAAAAAAGCTAAATATCTGTCTGTGTACGCAAATAATCGGCAGATGATCGACGAGTCGAAGAACGACGTCACAGCGAACTAATTGCTTATGCGAAAATGTGGCGGTAAGTTGACTCGTCGGACACGTGCAGCTCGTAAAAAGGAGCCAAAGGAGAAACTCGAACGACATTTACGTCGATTAATGTCACGAAATGGACTTTGTTTCCACGTGAATTTGAAAAAGAAGAAACCAGGCAAATGTGAAACTTGCTTGAGCCTCGTTTCAACTGGAAGATACGACGGTCAATTTGGACAAATGAAACTGCAATGTCGTCTCGTTAGGATTTTAGATGGCCGAGCGGATACTTGGCCACTTTTCGGCTTCGAACGATGTCGGAAAATCGACGATACAAGAGCGAACAAAAGATCGCGATAACATCGAAAGCCACGGAACGAGTTTCTCGCGCTGATGAAACCAGCAATTGCTTTGCAATTAAAAACCGCGACTGGCAAGGGATCCCTTTCCACGATTTCCACACGGCGAGCAGCGTGGCCGATCGGGCTAACGATAACGCCGCTGACTAACGCGCTTAAAATTCACTTTCATGCGTAGCCGGCTAACGAGGACGTCGTTGGATCCTCCCTTCCAGCCATCGACCAAAATAATCTTTTCGTCCAAAGTTTCCTCGCCCGAACTTCCTTTCCAGCCATCGTTTCTCCTCCAAACGGTTCTCGTATTTTTCTGACGAATTTTCTTCTGTATTTTCCATCGGCCGTGCCTCGTATTTGACGAACACGGTACAATGTACAACGTGGCTTCTGAGTTTAGAACCCGCCGGTTCAAAGTTCGTTATCAACAGGTATACGAATCGATTTGTCAAATATCGAGTTAGCGACCGTGTAGCGGAAAATATATAGCGCGACCAATGCTACAGCGACCGTGTCAACGAGGATTAAAAGCTTAAAAAATGCGCAAGACGAAGTAAACCGAATTATTTAACAAGATACGCCTAACTTTTCACGCAATTTATGTCCGTACACTGGAAATTCACTGTGTCGTTTCTGCGTTGATCGAGCGCTACCAGAAAATACAGCAACAGTTTTGAAGAGAGCGTTGCGAGCCATCGTCGACGAACGAAGAATTTAGGCGTTTCTTCTCTCGTGGAGGAAATATGGAAATTCGGATGCGACGCGTGAAACAGGAAACGATCTGCGTATAGATGGGCGAGATTGTAAACGCGACGGAGCTGTTAATGCGTCGGAAAAGAAGGCTAATTCATACTTCTCGACTCGGTACGCTTTTTTCTCCCGGTTTTTTCAGCGATTCCTTTTTCTTTTTCCCTGCAGCAGGTAGATAGGATCTGCGGACTGATTAATGGAAACGATGCGAATGCCGCTGGGTTCTGCGATTATACAGCCGGCTTGTGCGCGTGTACGTACGCGTATTAACATGCTAGCAAAGCGCACACAGTCTCGGTACGGAGAGTGGCCTTTTTACAAACAACTTTACATGCAACTTCGAGCCCGCGGTAGCCATTAAGCCAGGCACGCGATTCGCCAGATAGAGTCGAGCAACTAATTCCGGGTGTAAGTGGGTGTCGGCGAGAGAGAGAGAGAGAGAGAGAGAGAGAGAAAGAAAGAAAGAGAGAGCCCATTTGGAATGTTACCCAAAAATTCCCCATAGGAATATTCTTTCCTCCCAGTCGCTGGATCGATCGAGAACCTGTTCACCTTTGGCCGATAGATCGTCGAGCACGGTGCTTAAGATCGTCGAACAGGGGCGCAGGTTCCTCGAATCGTTCTACGATCCCCGTTGGGAGCCATCTGGTGGTGGTTTCCACGTCGGGATCGGGGGATCAGGAGGCTCGTGGCTCGCGCGACTCCGAGGGCCGTCCACCACGTTATATTTTATCATCGGCCTCGCGGGGGCAGAGGCGGGGGCAGAGGAGGAGGTCAGAAGCGAGTGGAAGGAAGATGGAAAAGAGAGGATCGGGAGGTGTTGGCGGAAGCGAGAAGAAGAAAGAATGACAAAGAGAGGGAGAGACAGAGACAGAGAAAAGCAGAGAGAAAGAAAGAGAGAGAGAGAGAGAGAAGCTGGTCGCGGTTTATTATTTCGTCTGTTGGAAAGCAGGCTTGTTAGCGAGGCCGGGGGCCAATCAGAGACGTGCTTCCATGGACGCCCAGGTTGCTGGTCGACCAATCCTGCTGCATCGTGCCGAGAACATGCTACATCGCGTGTCGTCGAGCACCTCCTCCTGGCATCGCGCGTCGCCCCTGTGTTTCCCTCCGTGGAAACCTTTTACGCAACCTTCCCCACGACCCCGCTTCTCTCTTTCCTTCTCTTCGTGTGTTTGTACGTCTGTCCGTCCGTCTGTCCCTCCGTTGCTGCCTTTATATACGCGTCTGTGGCTCGCGAGAGCCTTTGTTTTGCTCGCGAACCATGCACACCGTCCCCCGCCCCCGCCCGCCTTGCTCTCCTCTTTCTCCCTTTCCGCCACTCCACCGCCGCCTCTTTCCACCAGCGTCGCGCGGCTTTTTCTCCTCGTTTTTCCCTTTTAGCTGTGGCTTCTATGGAGCGAGAAGCTCCGACAGCCGCGCACACTTGTTCGCACTTATCGCCGGACACCGGTGAGGGACACGGACCGGCGGGGTCTAACGAGCACGCATCCCCCTATTATCGGGACTTTTTGATTTAAACGCCGGCCACGGGCGATGGTTCGCGACCGGACGAGAACCCTGCCGGCCCGTACGCAAGACTTTGACCTCTCGCGGGCACCTAGCCGCGGATTATGGCCACAGGCTAACGAGCACCGGGCGCATTCACTTGTCTGATCGCGCACGGGACCAATCCACTGTGGCTTTTCGCGCGCGCCGCTACACGCGCGTCCCCGTACACCAAACTCTGCCAGCGGACTAACCTGTTAACCGGTTAACTGCGTTCGACGTGTACACACGTTTACTTTATTACGGCGAACTTGACGTGTATACTCGTCGTGTGAAGCAGAAAATTAACGTTTGATGCAAGGACTGGAAATTTTACTAGAAAGTAATATAAATGATATTTGGCGATACGTTTTCTTTATATTTGGAGTAAAATTGTTACGTATTTTGTAAAAGAGAAAAAGATAGTTTGGAAGAAGGACAGTTTGATTATTTGATCGTTCTCTTTTGGTATATCGGTTTATGCTTTTTATCACTTGAGTTGATTATTTTCTACAATGCATCGACTATTCCATGAATTGTTTTGTATACTTTAGTTTATTAGTTTTTGATCATTTTTAAATTTTTCATAAGAATTCTTTTTTTTTTTAATAATGAATTGTTAATTTTTCATCGAATGGAAATGTAAGCTTCCCTCGGTTTGCTTTACCTTTTTCGTAACGCTTATAATAAGAACATTGACCCCGCGGGCAACGTGTATACTCGTCATTGCTTGATTTTACCTGCGCTTCCCGTAAGGGATTTTTGAAACTAAACTCCCCGGTTAACAGGTTAACACTGACCTTACCAGGCCCGCTCCAACGACCGGTTTCAAAATTGAATTTGAAATTGTACGTTCTTTCCTCTGTTCATCCAACTTTACGTAAATTCTTATATTAACAAAGTTTGAGTATCTGATTTATCAGATAATATAACAATTTACATAAAGTTGGACGAAGAAAAGAAATGACAGTGAACGTATAATCTTAAATTAATTTTTGAAACAGCCTATTTTTATTAGTTCATTTTATTAACAAAAATTGAGAAATTAATCAATCAGATACTATAAGAATTTACATAAAGTTGGACGAAGAAGAGAAATAACAGTGAACGTATAATCTTAAATTAATTTTCGAAACAGCCTATTTTTATTAGTTCATTTTATTAA
>JACXIM010000119.1:5557092-5586734 GCA_014737505.1 Bombus sibiricus | reverse complement strand
CAGAAATGACGACGAATGTACAATTTTAAATTCAATCTTGAAACTGCTCATTTTTATAAATTCATTTCATCAACAAAAATTGAGAAATTGATCAATCAAACACTATAAGAATTTACATAAATTAGAACGAAAAAAAGAAATAACAGTAAATGTACAATTTTAAATTCAATCTTGAAACTGCTCATTTTTATAAATTCATTTCATCAACAAAAATTGAGAAATTGATCAATCAGATACTATAAGAATTTATATAAAGTTGGACGAAGAAAAGAAATGACAGTGAACGTATAATCTTAAATTAATTTTTGAAACAGCCTATTTTTACTAGTTCATTTTATTAACAAAAATTGAGAAATTGATCAATCAGATACTACAACAAGTTACATAAAGTTGGACGAAGAACAGAAATGACGACGAATGTACAATTTTAAATTCAATCTTGAAACTGCTCATTTTTATAAATTCATTTCTTCAACAAAAATTGAGAAATTGATCAATCAAACACTATAAGAATTTACATAAATTAGAACGAAAAAAAGAAATAACAGTAAATGTACAATTTTAAATTCAATTTTGAAACTGCTCATTTTTATAAATTCATTTCTTCAACAAAAATTGAGAAATTGATCAATCAGATGCTATAAAAATTTACATAAAATTGAACGAACAAAAGAAATAACAGTGAACGTACATTAAATTAAATTTTGAAACCGGTCGCTTGACCGAGCCTGGCGAGGTAAGCGTTAACCGGCTCATTTCTCTGTCAGAAACTTCTGCAACCACGGGATCGAATGTTCACGCAGGGAAATTAATTTCATTAATTTGATTTCACGCTTAGACTATTATAACGCAGATGTAATACAGACAGATGCGATATAACTTGTTTCCGATAAAAATAAAACGACTACGAGCGAAAACTGAAATTCATAAATAAAAGAACGACAAATCAATTCGTCTTCCATAGATCATTTAAGACATCGATACTCTGGAAATTATGGGTTGCGTAATTTTTACCTTTGCGGTAAATATAGCCGCAACAGCGAACGAAAGAAAGTCCGAACAGGTATAATACAAAACGCGTATTATAATTTTACAGATTGTATTTCACGAGAACAGAAAATAAATACATGTATCTGTATTGTAAGTAGAATAAGTAACTGTCAGCAGCACTGTGAAATATGTATATCAAATACAAAAGTAATTAATATGCGCATATACACAAGTAGATTACTTGGCGACTTTAGATTTTCTTCTGTCCGTCACTGTACATTTCACCTTTCGGAAAATTAACGTTGACTTTTCGCATCGATCATTCTGACAGAAACGTGGCTACGTGTTATTATATCTATAATTAATTCAACTTTATCGATTTAATTATAATAATTCATATGTAGCAATTTAGCTGCATGTTACAGATCGATATACGCTACCTGCGTGTTACAAGGCTAGAAAAAACATGTTTCTAAAAATAATTCGGACAGAG
Organism: Bombus sibiricus; assembly: GCA_014737505.1. Lineage (NCBI taxonomy): Eukaryota > Metazoa > Arthropoda > Insecta > Hymenoptera > Apidae > Bombus > Bombus sibiricus. Next base: position 5,585,251 of record JACXIM010000119.1, on the reverse strand, counting down.
CTCGTTGCAAACTTTCACGACGTGTAAAATAATTCGATGAAACGCGGGTAATCGGTAGATCGTGAAATTCTACGCGATAAGGTACAGAAACCCACCTAATACGCAAAGAAATATAATAGAAACGTTCAAATTATCATAAGATCGTTCCAAAAGATTCTCTCGTTTTGTAAGGAAATAGCACGATATTTTTCTTTTTATATTACTTTATTGAATTACGTATGATCCATCTTGTTCTATCAAAATAAAGATAACGTTTGTATAAACGTTCGTCGTTGTAATAGACGCGTTTGTAACAGAAAGACACATCTGCGACAATTTAGCGCAACTTTCATCGAACCAAGCGAATCTCATTTGCCATTAGGTTTACAGAGACACGAATTCGCATAAAAATTCGCTGTCGGATAATCCAGATAAACGGAAACCCTGTGGAGAAGCTCGTACCTATCCGTAGCCTTCCGAATTTCCACGTGCAACAAGGTAGAAACGAACGACTTCCACCGGGTGTCTCGGATATTAAAGATAATTTCCGAAAGATGGAAAGCGACGCTGGAGATTTCGCTCAACTGTATATCGGTCACAGTGAACGAACGTGGTCGCTGTTGGAAATGACGAAAACCGCGACTTCCTCGACTATTCGATAAAAAGCGACGTAATTAAGAGCTCGAAGAGCGATCGATAACGATCTAGCAGTTGCACGAGTCGATCGTTGCGTAAATGTTTTCTTGATACTGGCGGGAAATTAATTTATTGCTGGACGATCGAGCGAACGAACGACTACGAGAGAAGAGGGGAAAATGGTCGGTGGAGAACGTCGAGGACGTTGAAAATTCTGATTTGCCGTGGACAAGGAGGACCTAAGTAGCTGCCCGTTCCCGTCCGGTGAATATTTGAAATGTTAATCGCGACGGGTCGCATCGTGAATGGCTTCCGAGATCGAGGGAGACGATTCTCTGAATCGGCTGACACCTCGCGGTGATGTACGGGCGCACATTGAGTACTTGTTAATTCAGGGCCGGCAGTTCCGTAGGATGCCAATGGTTAATGGCTGTACATTTTGAATAACGTCTTCACACCTCGATGGAGATACGTGCTTCATGAAAATGGACGGCCTGTCGGCGGATTTATTCCGTTTCTCCAGCATCGCCGTCCGCTTCTTCTCTACCCTGTGAAAAAAGCGGACGAGAAGAGGCAGCACGCAGCTAGGGAAAATCATGCGATTGCACGTTCTCTCGGTTAATGCTAATCGAAGCTCGTAATTTAACCAGGTAAGAAAACAAACTCTGTTCGATATCGATGACCTACTGTACACATATCAGTCCGCTATCAGCGTTTCCGAGGAAAACAGTTTGGACGATTCAATGGTAAATTGTAAATCGACGCTGTTCCTTATCCGCTGCATCGTTATATCGATACGGAAGATGTCTTCTTTAAAATTATTTGCTACAACTATTGCTACAACACTCGACGATTGGGAAAATCCCAGTACCGCGCTGCTATTTCTGCAATACGATTTCGCTCTATCAAACTACATAGTTCGAAGATTGCACAGATCGGAGAAATCGGAGGAATCGGTGCACATAGCGATACAGTGAAAATTGAATTGTTTCGCTTTGCACCATTTTTCGCACGTTTCTTGGTCGTCTGAGATGCAGCGCGTACGCAAGTTTCGAATATGCAAATTTCTTATTCGTTTTTAGTTCGTCGAGTATTAATCCCTTTGCGGTGGACAAATTTTCCAATCTTTTCTGACGAAATATAGGTGACTTTTTTTCAACTGACATAAATACCATTGATACTGCGAGCGTTGCGTATTAACACTAGAACTACCGATAGTTAACACGAAGCTATTTCTACCAAAACCAGTGAAAATGACTGGTTTTTGAAAAATACGTAATAATAGAATATTTGTATATTTATTGATTTATTACCTTCTCACAGAAGCAATTTTTGCTATTATTAATCCATCTAGGACCATCATCCCTAAACGAGGGTTGGCACATTTATAAAATTGCAGAACCAGTCGTTCTGACTGCTGTGGTATTTCTAGTGTCAGCATCTAGCGATCCAGCGATCGATCTGAAATTTTCCTGATAACTGATATCGTCATATCGAATGATACGCGGTACAAATTTGAAAAACGTGCGGGAAGCTGTAGAAAACGAGGAAACTGGTTAATTGGGCTTCGATAAACAGATTGCAGCACCCTTTTACACTTCAACAAGTACCAGACATTTTGGCTGCTATTGGTATAAGTAGCCTTGATGCGAAATTATTTTCAGTTTGAATACATAGAAAACAAAATAAAATTCATTATATTATTATTTTATTGTGGAAAAAATACAACATGAAGTAGGAATTCTAAAATAAAATTGTAAAACCAGTCCATTTGACCGGTGTTAACACGTAATGCTTTAAGCTAATTGTCCATCGTTTTGATAAACGTGTCTTCTCAGTTACGAAGAAATACTATGTTTATGTACTTTTCTTAGCTGTTGCTAAGAAATACGGACTGTACATACTTTCTTCTATAGTTAGCCCGTTGCCTCGTGCGAAATCGAGTCGCGCTATAAATCGGTCGCTTTTAGCTGCAATTGTTCTCACGCGAATCGCTTTGCATCTGACACGGTATTACAGCGATGGAAGCTGATCTTCGCCTAAGTAGCTGTTACGAGAGGTTGAACGATCTTTGGAAAATAAGATGCAAATAGTTGCAAAGAATCTTTGCTCTCTCAGCCTCGTTGCTTCGTAAATGGAGACGACACTCCGCACAGCCGATCGAGATTCTCCATTCGAACGTTATCTTGCGATAAGCCGAAGGATCACGGGCAGCCGGTCGCACGCTGGTTTTCCAAAATCGTCCGGCTAACGAGGAAATCCGTACTCTGCTACGTGATTCGCCTGGGGAAGAACAGAGCGTGGCTTTTGATGTTTCCACGAACGATCGCTCTTCCAGAGTTTCGTAAAACCGTGGACTTTCCACTTGTTCGGAATTGCGCTAATCCTCGAAAAGTCGGCCGTTTCTCGCCAGACGCTCGTTCGAAACGAGATCGGACGTTGGACGAAGAAGTTTGGAGACGAGAGGCGAGTCCGCTGGTAAAACTTTCGTTCGTGAGAAAGCTTTTCGCGTGGAAGTCGGACAAGAAAGGGCACGAAGTCGCGTGACGACGCTGTGAGAACGCGCGAGACGCCGGGACATAAGCCGACGAATTAATGGGCCTATTTTTTGTATTCAGTGGCACGCCGTCCCTTTATTTTATTTTATTTTATTCTACGGCCACCGACATATGAACTCCGCCGGTGTAAAACGATCGAGGATCGCGATACCAGCCCGGAGAACGTTCGTTAATGTCGCGCCATCTTCCCCTCGTTTACTCCTCTTCTTCGAACGCGTGGCACCCGTTCTACCGACTTTCTCATCTAACGCGTGCACCAGAGACCAATTTCTTTGAAATTCCGAACGCGCTCCATCGTCCAGTCTCGTTGAAATCCTCCATTTTCCCTAAAATGGTTGCACTGTCCATCGAGTGGAACCTGAAGCGTCCGCTCCGATTTTACGACCAAACCGAAGGATTTACGCGTCTTGTGTTCAATCGACGTATATATACGCCGTTCCTTACGATGACTTTGTTGAGAATTTTGGATCTCAATAGCCGAAATAATGCTATAGGAACGCTATATTTACACTTTGAATTTATATTAGAATGGTTATATATTTATTTGATAAAGGATTTCAAAGATATTCATCGCTACAAACTTGCACGCGCCTCAGCCGCGCACACACATACTTCCACACACTGATATTCACATACACGTATCACTACTACGCAGCTAATCTAGTCTAGCACATAAAATTGTACATATCTCAATAGACTTTTCACCATCTTTGTCGCAACTTTGTTATTCCATCGGCGTAGAATCGCTTAGGCTGCCCTCGGACTATCAATACACATCGTCAATATCTCGAGACAGTCGAGGATCGATACGCGTTGTCGAACCAATATTGTCAAAATTGATTGACAAAGCGCATTTTCCTCGAGAATCTTGAAACATCGATCGCTGTTATTCGTATTTTTGATCGTCCAAAGACACTCTTTGTCTTCCGATAGGAAGAAACCTTCCAGTCGTCTTTGCGATCTTCCGAGGAAGACCAGTTCATTCACGAGTTTCGCAACGAGCGAGATAAGCGACAGTCTGAACGTGCAAGATTTGGAGAATGCGGTAGAACATCTCGCGCAAGTTGCTCCAATTGTTGTCTCGGTGAACCGTGTTCGAGCTCGTTGCGCCAAGAAAGAAGCGAAGCCAGCAAGAAACCAGCAAAAAGATATTCGTTTCACTTGTACTCCAACTTGTTCACTGTTAATCGACGATTAAATTCGATTTAGACCAATTCAGGTTAAACTAATTAAATTGAGATTAATAGCCACAGCCTAAGCTCGAACCTCGCTGTTCGAACCAATAACAACGTTTGTTGAGACACAGTGTCGATACTGTGGAAGGTTCGCGTGTGAATACTCAAGTCACAAACGAAGAGTAAAAGGAGAAATAACTATAATTCTATGTGCTAGACTAGATTAGTTGTGTAGTAACGATACATGTGGCTGAATATGAGTATGCGTCTGGAAAACAAAGGAATGTAAACCGTTGAGTCAGTTAACAGTGTGGTATGGAAGATGGTGAGACGAAGAGAATGCTGAGACGCGTGCAAGTTTGTATCGATGAATATCTTTGAAATCCTTTATCAAATAAATATATAACTATTCTAATATAAATTCTAAATGTAAATTTAGTATTGCCGTGCCATTATTTCGGCGATTAAGATCCAAAATTCTCAACAATAACAATAAGAAGCTATACTAGCTATAATGAAAATTATTGCAAATGTCTGTGTGCAAAAGTCTTGTGGCTGTCTTTATACATCGAAGGCTCTGACCTCTTCGAAGTTGGGAAAAACTTGTACTCCAACAAAAGCGACAGGAATCTCTTTGCCCATCGGAAGAGGAGCGAGTTGGAGACGTAGAAAACTGGTGGATCGCGACAGAGTGAAGCAGTGAGAAAATGGTAGCTAATTTCCATGGGTACAAAGTGCCATTAAATGGCACAGAGATGAGATTGCGCAGTGGCGTGCGCTTTTCACCGACGAATCGCCGATAATCTCGCGCATGAATTTCAATTCTCCGCTGATTGGCGCCGATAGCTCACGAAACGCCAGTCTTTCCTCTTCTTTTTCTTCTCTTTTTTCTGCCAAGTACAACTCTCCAGCTATCTATTAGCTCCACGAAATATTCATAACTCTATTTGAATATTCCCTCACGAAATTTGATCCACGAGCCGAGCTTTCTCTTTCCACACACGCTATTCGAAAAGCCTGGAGCCAAATGGCAGCTCGCGAGCCTCTTAATAAGCCTCGCGACGCGATAAAAATGAAACCACGTCGTCGCTGAACGCAGAAATATCCTTTGGACACGGAAAATACCGTGGCGCGAATTTGTAAGTTTAAGCGCGAACAGCCACGTCCAAAGGAACTTTAAATAACATCGACTGTAGGGACGCGATAAACGAAACGAGATAATACGCTGCACACACTGTTACGTAGTTGTGTAACATTGTTAAAAAATTCGCCAAAAAATTGCCCAATATCAATCTAACCGAAAGCTTGAAACTTTGACGTGAAAATAGAAAAGCTCGTTTACCTGCGTTGATAGACGCGTATCTACGGAGAAGCTTTGTCTCGCCGTCAATCTCGGTTCAGGGAAGCTTACTTAGAGAGGCTTGCCGTTATCGCAGTCCTACGAGTGTAATTAAGTGGTAATTCGCGTAATTTACTTTCCCATTAGCAATACTAATTTACCTGAACTCCCCGGAGTCTTCAGATTGGGCGGTGATTGCATTATTTAGTGCGTTATCGTACGCGTCGTATCGAAGATTCTTCTTCGTTGTCGCGTTTCAACGATAAACGCGATTTTGAAACGAAACTTTAGGAAAGAAGCTTAGATCTAAATTAGAATATAAAGCGAACATAAGAAATACAAGAAACGTGCGCGGGAATTTCTGCCTGGGTCAAGGTTCCCCTGGATCTTACATCTAAATTAACTAAATTAACGTAGATCTAGAAGAACCTTGACCTATGGTAGCAGAAATTGCCGCGCGCGTTTCTTCGCTTTACATTCGACAGGCGACGTTCGGAAGAATTTTCAATCTGGTTTCGTGTAAGGCTACGATAAATACGATAAACAAAAGCAGATATAATATACAGGCAAACACGCACTCGTATAATCGTTGGAACGATCGTTAAAATTGTTGAAAACACCGCTATCGAAATATAAAGCGAGAGATGCATCTGGCTGGAAACTTGTACATATTTGTACCGAAGCCAAAGCTTCGCCAGAGAACGTATCCTGGTGCGATTCTCACAAACACGGATCGTAAAGGTTTCGTTGGAACAGAGAGAGGAGGCACGGTGGCGAGAAGTTAGAAGGAAAAGAGGTCGCGAACTGGATGGCCCGTTCCATAAACTCGCCGCGTAATTGGCCACGGCTTATTGAAATGTACGGCGGGCAGTGGACGACACTCCGGCAGGAGGCCGGAGTGCATGATTCCACGGTGGAAATAATGGAATTCTGGTCACACGGCGGCCACTAGGAGATTTTTATCTGGTCCCCGCGACGCCTCAGCGCCTCCTCGGCTCTCCGCAGCCTCACGCCATACCACGAAAAAACACGCTTCTGATTCCGTTACGGTGTTCCACGGAATCTTGCAAGAGGCACGCGCGTGCCTCGTCTCCGGCCACCCGATTTCGACACCTTCCGTCCAACGAATTAACGAGCTGGCCTGACTTTCGTGATCGCCACCGATCACGAGCAACGACTCCTGCAGCGGCGTCGTTCGTTGCCCACGAACAAAATTCAAAGTGAAGACGTTGAACGAAGAACCGCGCCAGGATCTATCGATCATTTCCGGCAAGAATTTTGAACCTCATGAAACAGTGTCTAAAGGAGTTTCAATGTCGAGAATAAAAGTGTGATGAGTGAAAGAAGATTGAAGAAGAGCAGCTTGTGTCGTACACAGGGTGCGGCCGAGTAACGCGTACAACCGTGCAGGACACGATGGCTTGTGGAAAAATAAGAAGACGTGGAATAAAAGTGTTTAGGTCGGTCGAAGGAAATCACGAGGAAATCGAGTTTGGACATTTGTCAAGTATACGTAAACGTGATTGATTTCGGAGAAGACAGGATCAAATAGCCGACAGGAGATGGTTCTACGTGTGCAAATAAGTCGAAATTGGGGAATACAATTTTCCTCAAGGCGCCTTGTTTTTGAAATTTTGTTTCGTTTTGAAATTTATCATACGCGTGTACCAGGTCGATTCTTAGGTAAACGTTCGAACTTTATTTTCTTGAAAATGAATCCGCGGACGGAAAAATGTTATTCTACATTTTTCACTTATCTTTACACGTCCTGTCGATTATTTAGTACTTCCCAGTCCGAAACTAGCCACTTTGAAGCGTATTTGATAAATATTCAAACTCGATTTTTGTCGAAAACCAAGCCGAGACTGAGAAAACTTTATTGCACACTATTTTCTTATTTTTCCATAAGGAATCTCCAATCTCTCCAAAGGACCCCGTATACATAAAATACGACAATCTACGAGCTATAATCCATAAATCCTATACATCGCTATTTGTCCCGTTTCGCGATACGCTCTTCAAATCGTAGAATACTGGAAATACAGAAAGACATATAGACACTGGAAAATGCAACGTGAAAAATACAACAGGAAAATTGTCGAATCAGGATCGTCGAATGGACTGTTTTGCGCGGTTCCAGTTAAAGAGGCGCGCATGCAGAATGGCGATAAAGGGAAAGAGCAGCCTCTTATGGCGGGTATTTTTGAACGTTCGATCTGCGCGCGGTCGAGTGCACTGCGCTCAGCTACGCTCCGGTTGCTTTCGTTCGAAAGATCGGGCAGAGGTTACGTCGAACGATTTATTCAGCCTGGCGAGCAATAGGAATGTTAGATGGCTGGGATCTTGACACGACGAGGCCTCGCAACAGCTGCTAACTAACGGTAGTCCGTCGACCGAAGAAATAAATTGCTTTATCGATGACAACGCGTTAGCATATCGGCGAATTCGATTATTCCGCGAGAAACGTTCCAACACGTTAGCTTCTCCGTTTCCAAGAAGAATTCACCCGTTAGAATATTCGAACCTACGGGACGCCTATAATTACTTTATTTTTTATCCGCGTGTCGTCCACGTTGGCATACTTTCCGCATTGTACAGCGCACAGCGACCTCGGTCAAACAGCGATTCCAGCCAATAAAAAATCATTGCCCTCGTCATCCGGTCGTCACAGGCAAAGCCTCCCATGTCGACTTTCACGGGATCGTAGTCGATCGACGAGGAAATTCATCTTCGAATTCGCGGTGGTTTCCATCGTTTTGCATCCTTTTTTCGCGGTCGTTTGAATCGTCGAGAGAGAAACTATGATCGCGGAGAAACAAGTGGAAATTGAAGTTTAGGGACGTGAGAGCTTTCACTGCCACGTTGGTCATTGGGCACCGGAGCTCTTCAACTTCTTACGATTGTAAAAATTGAATGAAAAATTAGGGCATTTTGAATATAACCGATAAATAGAAGATACTTTGAAATAGAAAGTGCTGCATTCAACAATTAAACATTTTTATTAGAATATCAATAGAAAGAGAAAATGAGAACAAATGTTGCATCTAACGATGCACTGTGTTAAAACACTGTGGCGTCCTGAGCGAAACATGTGATTTCGACGTGGCAGTCAAACTGTTAAAACGGTTCCAAGAAGATCGTCGTACAACTTCTTCACGCTGAGTTTGAAACGATTGGTCGGCTCATACCGATCACCGCACGCGCGCGTCTACTCGTCGAACCTTTGCTCTAACTGTAGCAATTTTTGGAATTCTACGATGAAACTTTTATGGAATATTCTTCGTATTACGACGTTTACGAGGATCGGTGAAATGTTAACGAAACTGGTCGCGGCAAGCCTACACGATGTCGCAATGTCGAAATGTGTCAATTATCCAGATGGGACTGTGTGGGAGTTGAAATAGGCGTGTTTTAACATTAAACAGGTTCGGTGAAACGACCGGTTTCAAAATTTCATCTAAAATTGTACGCTCGTTCGTATTTCTTTTGTTCGGCCAACTTTATGTAAATTCGTATATCAACGAAAATTGAGAAATTGATTGATCAGATAATATAGGAATTTACATCAAGTTGGACGAACAACGCAAATGACGAATGTACAATCTTTCGCACGATTTTCAAACCGGTCGTTTCATCGGCTCTGCTAACATTAGCGTTAAACACGTTCTGTTCATATCGCTTTTTCTGTAGATAACACGATGAACGAACGACAAAGCAACGTTCCATTGCACAACGCGTAATTATGGAATATTGTTAATCATCGAATCTACAGATCGCCATTACTATTCGGAGATGGAACATTATGAAGAACACGAGCGTTCGCGTGGCATGAATCGTCTTTTGGTGGACGTCGATACGTTCAAAACACGTGGCATTCGCGTCGCCTCGAGCAAACTTCCAAGCTGTTCGGCTACTGATCGAACATGATCGCGTAACGATCGAAGAAATTTGCTGGAAAGTGGCGGAAGTTCGGTTTCCACGATTCGAATGGAGTGCAAGTTGCGCTAAATCGCGAACACTTGAAGAGTCGTGAGCAGGACAAGGTTTCAACAGCAACGAAGAAGTAGAGCAATTGGCGTGGAATTTGGCTTTGGATATAGCTTTCACTTTCTACGGAACTGGAATAAAAAAGTTACTCGTCCGTTGGCAAAAGTGTACAGAGAGGAGCATACGCAGAGGAAAATAGCGCGATCGTTGCTCGGTTCACTGAAACGCAATGCTGCGAACAGGATCGGCGCTTCATATTTGATTGACCGTGTAATTAAATAAGTAAATAAAAAACGAATTTGTTTAATCGTATTCTATTCCTCTCGGTGAGGATTATAAGCCAGAGAAATCTTAGATCCTCTTTACAACTTGAGAGTTTCGTTGAACGATTTTAAAGAGCGAAGCTCAAGTTGGAAAGTGAAAGAGAAAAGTTGACGAATCCACGCGAATGCGTTAACTTTGCTCTGAAAACTGAAATGCATCAAGTCGAATTTTTAACGAATTTTGAGCACGTCTACTATTTTAAAATATCATCGGCTTCATAAAAGTTTTCTTTCCTTATAAAGCGAGTAATCTAATGTAATGTAAGTAGGTACTTTTCTGTTCGAAATCTATCAAAGGCAAAATAACTGACAGTTAATATCATCGTTTACAAGAAGCAGGAACATTAACCGGTAAATGGTATCCTCGAGGATGATGGCGACTACAGACTTGTGTGTACGTATTATTTATTTATCTACCTATATGTGTATATATAACATAGGGTGAATCTATTAGAATACATGCATTTACAACGACAGATAGTTATAGGATAGAGAAGCTTGGAGAAAAGAAAAGGAAACAAAAATAAAAAATAAAAATTATGTATAATATAGATGAAATAAACGTAGTTGAATATTAAATTTAGGATCAAGATAACGCCTCATATATCGTTCGCTTGAATAACACATCAATGGATGGAGATGATATTATTCTATTTACAAAATTCTCATAGATAAATGGCGTTCCGTTTGAAGATCATTTAAATTCATAAGATCTTTTCAAGATTAAAGATAAGGGATTGACTTAAACAAACTGAAAATCTAGTAACAGAAAATGATCAAAATGTAATTTTTCTAATTGAAATGATCTTGGAACGATCATTTAAATTCATAAGATCGTTCCAAGATTAAAGATATGGGATTGACTTAAATAAACTGAAAATGTAATAACAGAAAACGATAAAAAAAATGATTCTTTAGATTGAAATTATCTTGCTACGCTCGTTGAACGATTAAAGATAAGGAATTCACTCAAACAAACTGAAAATCTAGTGACAGAAAACGATCAAGAAATCATTTCTTATATTGAAATGATCTTGCTACGCTCGTTGAATGATTAAAGATAAGCAATTCACTCAAACTGAAAATCTAGTGACAGAAAACGATCAAGAAATCATTTCTTATATTGAAATGATCTTGCTACGCTCGTTGAACGATTAAAGATAAGCAATTCACTCAAACGAACTGAAAATCTAGTAACAGAAAACGATCAAAATATGATTTCTTGAATTGAAATTATCTTGCTACGCTCGTTGAATGATTAAAGATAAGCAAGTCACTCAAACAAACTGAAAATCTANGTGACAGAAAACGATCAAGAAATCATTTCTTATATTGAAATGATCTTGCTACGCTCGTTGAATGATTAAAGATAAGCAATTCACTCAAACAAACTAAAAATCTAGTGACAGAAAACGATCAAGAAATCATTTCTTATATTGAAATGATCTTGCTACGCTCGTTGAATGATTAAAGATAAGCAATTCACTCAAACAAACTGAAAATCTAGTGACAGAAAACGATCAAGAAATCATTTCTTATATTGAAATGATCTTGCTACGCTCGTTGAATGATTAAAGATAAGCAATTCACTCAAACAAACTAAAAATCTAGTGACAGAAAACGATCAAGAAATCATTCCTTATATTGAAATGATCTTGCTACGCTCTTTGAACGATTAAAGATAAGCAATTCACTCAAACAAACTGAAAATCTAATAACAGAAGACGATAAAAAAATGATTCCTTATATTGAAATGATCTTACTACGCTCTTTGAACGATTAAAGATAAGGAATTCACTCAAACAAACTGAAAATCTAGTGACAGAAAACGATCAAGAAATCATTTCTTATATTGAAATGATCTTGCTACGCTCGTTGAATGATTAAAGATAAGCAATTCACTCAAACGAACTGAAAATCCAGTAACAGAAAAAGATCAAAATATGATTCCCTATATTGAAATGATCTTGCTACGCTCGTTGAACGATTAAAGATAAGCAATTCACTCAAACAAACTGAAAATCTAGTAACAGAAAACGATCAAGAAATCATTTCTTATATTGAAATGATCTTGCTACGCTCGTTGAATGATTAAAGATAAGCAATTCACTCAAACAAACTGAAAATCTAGTAACAGAAAACGATCAAGAAATCATTCCTTATATTGAAATGATCTTGCTACGGTCTTTGAACGATTAAAGATAAGGAATTCACTCAAACAAACTGAAAATCTAGTAACAAGAAACGATCAAAATATGATTTCTTGAATTGAAATGATCTTGCTACGGTCTTTGAACGATTAAAGATAAGGAATTCACTCAAACAAACTGAAAATCTAGTGACAGAAAACGATCAAGAAATCATTTCTTATATTGAAATGATCTTACTACGCACGTTGAACGATTAAAGATAAGCAATTCACTCAAACAAACTGAAAATCTAATAACAGAAGACGATAAAAAAATGATTCCTTATATTGAAATGATCTTACTACGGTCTTTGAACGATTAAAGATAAGGAATTCACTCAAACAAACTGAAAATCTAGTGACAGAAAACGATCAAGAAATCATTTCTTATATTGAAATGATCTTGCTACGCTCGTTGAATGATTAAAGATAAGCAATTCACTCAAACAAACTGAAAATCTAGTGACAGAAAACGATCAAGAAATCATTTCTTATATTGAAATCATCTTGCTACGCTCGTTGAACGATTAAAGATAAGCAATTCCCTCAAACTGAAAATCTGTATAGCAACAGGAAATAACCAAAAGACGTACTTTTACTATCTAGAGCCGCTGTTCGATTCGTCATGTTCGTAGAAACACTGAAATCCATTGCATCCGATCGCTGTTCGACTGTCTGACGGTAAATAAAACGATACATAAACGCTCGATGCGTGGTGTCAGCTGCCTAACAAAGTCGATAACTAAGCGAGACGTTAGAAACGTATCATCCAAACGACGATATCCGTATCGCATCTACGGGAACGCGTCGCTAAGCGAAACAGGCGGATCTTCTCGATCTGCGGTGACGATTTTTCGTCGTAGGATCGAGAAGCTCTGACGGAGAAAGGGAGCTGTCGCGGGACGAACGCTAGGCAGACGCGAGGCGGGTGTAACGGGCTCGAGGTAACGAATTCCAACCGGAGAAACAATGTAATATACGTGGTGCAGAGGTACGCGGGAGATCGCGCGGAACAATGCATCCAAGCCGTGTCAAGGGGATCGGAGGCGGCGGGGGTTCGGAGACGGAAAGAGAGTCACGCACGTACCCGGGCCTTATCGTCGCGTTCACATCCGCCGAGCAGCCAGAGAAACGGATAGAGAGAAAGCGGGGAGCCGCGGAAAAAATCCAACATTCCCAGGATCCAGGCTGGACTCCTTCGGATTCGCAGTTATGCGGAAGCAACCTGAGGAATTTGCGTTTACACGCCACTTACCGACGCGAAATTCTCCAGGTTCTTAATTGTAAGTTGGATCCGTTGCATTCGTTCAGACATATCCTGCGGCTCGTTTAACGCGCAACGTCTGCTTCCAACGATATTAGGTAACGACGCGTCTTACGCAATGTACCAGCGAGAAGATCCTGTCGAGGTTCGGCAGAGTGGGAGGACAGCGAGCGATCGTCGATTCAACGTCTACTTTAGAGCCCTTCTTCTGTCGCATTAGCGTCGGTCAGCACACTCGACGCGATCGTCAACGGCCCGCGCTTTTCGCGCCTCGACGACTTGGCGCGCGAACATCGTGCGTCCACTCTTCGCGTAATTTTCGTTCCTTCGCGCCGCGTAGAAGCCACGTTCGTATCTTCCTCGTACGTTTGTCGCGAATAATATTTCCGCTTCTCGTATCGTACTTGTTACCGACATATTTTCAAGAATTTCAGCTATGTCGCTTCTGGAAAAAATGGATCGGTGTAGAATTTACACGACCGACCGTATGACAGCGTGGACGAAGATGAACAGAGGTAAATGCAAGAAGAAGTTACTCGATCGTCAGGTTCCATTGAATTCTTAACTGTTCCTCTGGAAACCGTTAAAAGTGGACACACAATACTCGAGCGATTCAGGTTCTCACAACCGTTTCGTTACGATATTCTTTCCGAAGCTGATCGAGTTTCGTTGTCATCGTCTACGATGACGAATATTCTACGGAAAGAGGCGAGTTTCTGAAAGTGCTGAGCGAATCGCGAGTCGCGATCCAAGTCACGCTTGTCGACTAGAAGAGACAAACGAACGAGGACCCGTAGCATATTTCTCGCCTCTTATCTGCTTGCACGTGCACATTGGAAACTTGGCTCGCGCCCGAACCTACGGTTTCGCGCGGATGGCCGCGAAGGCGTGGACGATTTTTCCTCGAGCGAGCAGCGTGCAGGCCCCGAGAGAAAAGAACAGATTCGATGATTCGAGTGGAAGTGACCGGGACGATCTATCGCCTAGCTAATTAAATAATCCCGTGGAGCGGCGGTCGCGGCTCGTAGATGGTCGGAACAGGTCGATACATCTCATTGTAACAGGATAAACAGGAGTCGAGACACGGTAGTGGCCTGTTGGGGCGGGAGGGAGGCTGACTCGAAAGAGCAACGAAACGGCCGAAGAAACGAATAAGAGGAGCAGCTGTGCGTGGTCGCTGAGAGTAGAGGAGAGACAGCGAGAGAGCACAGCACACGGTTCAAAGAAGAAACAACCACCGAGTGGAGTGGAGGAACAGAAGGGAAGAGGAATAAGCGACGGAGGGCGAGGCGAAGAGGGGACGAGGAGAGAGAGGAGAGGAGGCGAGCAAGCAAGAAGAACTCGAGGGGACTTCTTAGGTTCGGTTCGTGGGCCCACCGGCCGTTGGAATCCGAGATCGCGTCTGATCGCAATTAAGGCCCCGCTCGGGCCGCGGCTGTGAATATTTTATTCCAGTCGTCGTCTTTCTCTCCGCTCTCTGTGCGCCGGCACACACAGTGTTACACCGTGCATCACGCTTCTTCCTCCTCTTGAACACGCTGCTGCTGCTGCTGCTGCTGCTGCTGCTGCTGCTGTTGCTGCTGCCTCCTCCTCCTCCACCATCTCTTCCACTCTCTTCTTCCTCCCTCTTCAGCGAGTCGGCGTGTGTTTCGCCCGATCGTAATACGGAGGCGAGCCTCTCCACCTCCTTCTTCTTTTCCTTCCCTCTTCTCTTCTCTTCTCTTCCCTTCTCGTTGCTCTCGCTTGGTCGCGGGATCCGCGAGCGGAGCCGGCCAGCGGGGCCCCGGCCAATTCGAAACGAGCGAATTTGAATACGGACGGCCAGGTTCAGAAACAATGGGGACATCGACGGACCAC
The DNA here is from genome assembly GCA_014737505.1 of Bombus sibiricus. Lineage (NCBI taxonomy): Eukaryota > Metazoa > Arthropoda > Insecta > Hymenoptera > Apidae > Bombus > Bombus sibiricus. Next base: position 5,569,945 of record JACXIM010000119.1, on the reverse strand, counting down.
ACGGGATGCGAGCAAATGGTCCAACAACCGGAGGACATGCGTTCCGGCAACCGATGCCTTTTACCCTGTCCCGTGGAACCGCCCGTTCCTCCGTTTAGTCTAAACTCCTGGTCCCCGGGATCCGGCGACCACGTCGGGCTTTTCTGCCTTCGGGCACTCGCTTCGCCAGGAAGTTGGGTATCGCGGCGTTTCTTCGAGATGGCTGGAAAATCGGAGGCGGGTAGCGATTCGATGGCTGGTCGACAGGAAGGAAAGGACTCTGCTGAGAGAGCCAGGATAGCGTGGCCGAGTCAGCCACAGAGAGAGAAAGAGAGAAAGAGAGAGAAAGAGAGAGAGAGAGAGAGAGAGAGAAGGTTTTGTGAAATCGATACCGGGCGAAGATGGTATCGGCCGGATCCAACACGTGTAACGTACTACCGCGCCGGGACGAAATGAAATTTATTTCGTTGTTATTTCCAGCGGCGGCCGGCTGGTCAGGAAATATGGGAAATCGAAGGCCTTGAACGCGTCGTGGCCACCGTGTAACCGGTTACGCGCGATAACCCCCGTCTTGCGGGTTACGTAAACTTATTTTATACGACGTACGAATCTCGGTTGTCGTCGACAGTCTCCCGTACCGTCGAAGCGTCGATCACGTCGACCGAGGAAACGGTCGAGTCGCAGCCGAGCGAGGACCGAGGGTTCCGTGACAGGTCACGTGACAGACGGGGATACCTGTCGGGTGCACGGGGTGGTCTCGCGTCAAGGGGGCCCCGCGGAGGCCCGGCTCGCTCGTGGGCCCACGAAAAAAGACAAGAGACAACCGGCCAACAGAGGACAACTCATGCAGAATCGCTAACGAGCCGAGCAGACACCCGAACGATGGATGGGTTGGTCCAGAACCCGAACAAACGCCCCGGGACCCGACCCGAGAAAATCCTCCCGTCCATCCTGCCATCGTTCTCGACCCATGCGTCCCACTCTTCCCGCTGGAAAATCCTCTGCCGACGTACCACGAAACGTAAAAACACGCAGCGTTGCAGGATCACCGGTGTGACTCGAGGCCTGTGGCTCGACCCCGGAATAACTCGGACAGAGGGCACGGAGAACCGCGCGGCAATAGAAAGAATGCGACAGAGAAGGGGCAGAGTGATAGCCGATGGAGGCGGCTCGAGATATCAGATCGAGTGCCGGGAGAAGACGCGACGAGCCCCGGCGGAAGATGGCGTATCTGGCTTGCAGGAGCCAGAGAGAGAGCGCCGGTAGCCGGTAGGGATGTTCTGGTAGGTGAGCACAGCGTTCACCATCGCTACCACATCGATCGATCGCTCCGATTGCTTACGTCGCGTCGATAACGCGGCTATGAGTCCACTTTGGCCTCGGCCGGTTGACAACGGGCCACGACGAACAGCAATGGGCGGCACCTTGCAAGGATTTCAGCCCGCCGACACACAGCGTAATTGGAAACGCTATCAGGGTCAGCCGGGATGCACCGTGGATCACGCGGCTAAAACTCGTTGATAGGCGGCCGCGAGACCGTCCAATTAGTAATCGCCGAGAATTAATTAGACTAAGTAGCGTAGACTACTAGAAACGTTTCCACGTTACGCGCGCCCTTGCAGCAAGTTGTCTTGTTGTTTTTCGTGCAACAGACTGCCATGATTTAGGACGAAATTTATCACCGTGCACCTTCGTCAGATAACGCGGTGATAAAGGTTCGGATAAAGGAACGAACGTTGGTATCGGCAACGGTTTGTGCGTGCCAGATGAAAGACACATCGAGTTGCCAGCCTGTCGGCTTCGTTCCTGAGGCCAAAATAATTGTCCTTGGACCTACGGTAACTGTCATCTCCGTGCACACGCGTACGCGATTATTACAACGGCATCGTCCGCGAGATCTCGGTCGAATCGAAGCATACGGAACTTTAAATCGTCGCGAGTTTGTTGGACGATCGTTACACGTCGTCCTTTATCGCTGCACTTTGATACATTGTATTACTCGGTACTACATGGTGATTACCACACCAGTTAAATTGACTGGTCTTGCAATTTTATTTTAAAATTCCTACTTCACGTTATATATTTTTCCGCAATGATGTAATGACTTCGCAACGATGACTAATAATATAACGAATTTTATTTTGTTTTCTATGTATTCAAACTGAAAAGAATTTTGTATCGAGGCTACTTGTACCAATAGCAGTCAAAATGTCTGGTACTTGTCGAAGTGTAAAAGGGTGCTGCAATCTGTTTATCGAACCCCAATTAACCAGTTTCCTCGTTTTCGTACAACTTGCCGCACGTTTTTCAAATTTTTACCGCCTATCATTCGATATGACGATATCAGTTATCAGGAAAATTCCGGATCGATCGCTGGATCGCTAGATGCTGACACTAGAAACACCACAGCAGTCAAACCGACCGGTTCTACAATTTTATAAATGTGTCAACCCTCGTTTAGGGATCATAGTCCCAGCTGGATTAATATGCGGTGGAATTGTAGAGGATTGATAAAACGGTAACGAGAACTTGCTGTTGCGACCCGTTAAATATATTTGAAATAAATGAAATAAATTATAAATAAATATAGACAATGTCCAAAGTCGCTCGTACAAACGTATTCGCAAAGACAGTGTATAATCGCTCGCAGATAACTCGAAGATATTAATCGATAACTCGTACAACTCGTATAACAACTGCCAATGACTGATTCGCTCGCGATCGCGTCCGTTTATTTATACCGATCGGGGGAGAGCCGGAAAATTCGAATTCGTCTTCGTTCGACGGTTGCACGTAGCGGCGACATTGTTTTGCCTGGAGTTTATTTATTCTTAGATTTTGTACGTTCTAACGATCTTGATACTCCCAGGCAAAACAACAACATGATTTGAATTGTCGTCTGACTCATGCGCCGCTACAAATAATAGCAAAAATGTACCACGTAACATGGAATTGCTTCTGTGAGAAAGTAATAAATCGATAAATATAAAAATATTCTATTATTAGGTATTTTTTAAAGACCAGTCATTTTGACTGATTTTGAAACACTAAATTTAGCCAACGAGTCTAGGAATCGACTTGACTGACACTTGCACTCGGTCGACGTGGAATTGGCTTAAAATTGACGCTCCGGTCTTCCGGTTCTCAATTGTATCACGTTGCTTGTGATTATCGTTGGTTGCGTCGCGTTGTTGTTATTACTATCGGTAAACTTACCGACCTTGGACACGGCCATGTGGTTGTTACACCATCGCGACATTACGATGCGATCAGAGGTCAGCGAAGCAGCGAAGAAACAAAGATCCGCCGACCAGCGAGAGGAATTAGAAAAAAGGTAATGGAGTGAATGGACGGTTAACGTCGGTGGTTGCCCAGCGACTGGTGGGAGTTTGAAAAGCGAAAGAAAGCGTGGAAGACTACGCACAAACAACGGCCACGCGATGCATAATGCATGCGTGCGCCTCGAGTTTTCTCCCCCCGATGGGAGTGTCGTCAAATCAACGCCCTATTCGTGTCGTTCACGCCTCGGACGACGCGTCCCGATCGCAATTATCGAGATACCTTTTGCCCGTGGCGTGGCTCCGGGGGCGGCAAGGAACAAGTGTCTCTTTGTTTCCTCGACAAATCGTCGATTCGGCGTTTGCTCGTGGAGAAATTTCAATCTCGGCGACGACAAAGGGATTAATTTCGTTAGGGACCGCGATGCTTATTATTCGGGCTCGTCGGTATCTTATGTTACGCAACAATGGCATTCGAGTTACTCGGGGAATGACTATGAGAACGCGAGTCGATCTCGCTCCGCAGGAGACGCCGCCTAAACGGTCAAATTACAACTCCGACAAGCCGAAAGTTCCCCCTCTAACGTGCACGGCCGACTTTCACCGCTAGGGGAAAACGTCTTGGACCGTCAGCAGCGCGAATCCTCGGCCGAAATTCTTCGACGATCTTCACCGAGACGAGGAGATGGAGAGGCGCGAACGAACGCCGAATCGAACAGGTTCGACGACGCAGTAAGAAGGAGTACGCTGCGTAAAAAAGTTTCTCACGTATCGCGAAGAGAGGAAAGGGGGTGGAAAGGGCGCCTCGGTGGTAACAAGGAACCCCCCGCGGACGAACTAATTTTCCCGGATGACTCGCGAGGCTACAGCCCCGCGGGGGTCTGAAACAATGCGCGAGAAACGGCCCTTAAGACCCTGTAAGACTTGCACGCCGCTTCTCCGCTATTCGCTGAATCACCCTGCGCGTCTCGCGAGCCTAGCGATGTCTGTGAACCTATCGACGATGCCTTCCGCTCGCCGTCCTCGCTCCAACGATTCCAACGAAAATCCCACGTCCCACAAAATCCGTTATCGAAGGGAGCGCCGCGGGCACGTTTCCCGTGGCTTTCTGTTAGAAGCTTGCGGAAGCTCGTAATTTCGATCGCTTGCACGCGTGCAATCGTATCTGGATATTAACGATGGCGACAGACGGACAGACGAGAGAAACAGCGTTGTGGATTGAAAGGCGACTTACGAACAACAACCGCGTGTCCAACTGACTGCTGGAAATTTCGATCAGCAAACAAACGGGCAGATTGTTCGAGACAAGCGGACTCGTAGCCATCGCTGATCGAACGAAAAACACCTGCCCCATGCGGCGCGACGCATTGTCCTAATGGCCTGGCTTGTAATTACCATTGTCCCTGCGTGACCACCAGGAATCGGCGGCCTGTTATATCATCGAGACTCGATTCCAGCGATCACCGTCCCGCTAGCTTATTCATAAACCAATTAGTTAACTGTGCGCGTACGAGAAATCCTTCTATGAGTGGCTGTGCTTCGAGTTATCGCGAACGAGCGAGAGGATTCGTGGGCCGCGTGGGCCAAACGGCCACGGATACGCAACAGATGGTGTGGTTAGAGGCCAGAAACCCGATATCGCGGACCGTTCAACGAGAGGCGCGCGTCTGACGAGCATTCTCGTCACGTAGGACGAGTATACGCGCCTCCTAATCGCGAATAGAAATCTAGCCGGTCCATCGAGAGCTGGCTTTCGCCGAAACCGGGCGCCCACAGACATCCAACCTGGGCCTGGATTCTCCGTGAGACCGAAAAAAACCGGAATGCACAGCGCGCATTTGTAGATGAAAAATCGCGTTCCGCCGTAGCGTCGTCTCCTTGTCCCTCGGATCGACCCGAATTACGCGAAATTACGCGGACAATTGGCGGCGATAACGAGCGACAAAACGGAATCTGGAAACTTACGGGCGACGCTCGAGTAAGAAATTTGTTGCTGAGTCTGTGAAGAGGATGGAACGTTGGAGGTAGAAAACGCGCGTGCCACGTTCCTCGCGCAGTTTCCTCGCGCTCCTTATTCGGTGCGACGTTTATCGCGGCGCGGGCAAATTTTTTCACCAGGTACCACGACGAGAGGGACGTTAAGATTATACGGCGAAGGGGAGAGAAGAAGGTGGACGGTGCACGAAGACAGGCGCGCGCTGCTTTACATCGGTCGCCGTTCGCTCGTCTTTTTCCTTCTCCGTTGTGGCCCCTTCTCGGAAGCTACGGAGATTTTGACGATAACAGGGTGGATCCAACAGCGGCCTCTCGCCCCGTCACCGATCCATAAATCCAACAATTTGTCCGGCCCGTCCGCGGCGTTTTGATCTCGCCCGATCCTCGGCCAGCCTCCCTACGCCCTGTTTTTGCATAATTATGCCGGATACGGACGTGGATATCCGTTGACTCTTGCTCCGGGTTCGACTTCTGGCACCATCGTTGTGCAGGCCGTGCAGAGTTCGTGCAGCTGGAAATTAAGGTGGGGACGCCGGTGACCAGGTTGCGAAGAGGAGAGAGGATGACTCGAGAGGAAGGCACGCTGTTCCCGAGTTATAAAGCGGTTCACCAAAATGGCGCCGCGGCCAAAATGGGCCCCGGCAACTGGCACGGTCTCGCGGTCCCTTTGTGATGCCTGCCTCGCGAAGGAATTCCACCGCCGGAAACCTACTCCTCGTAGAAGCCCGGCTCTCTCTACGCGCATACAGTCAACACCGAAAGTATGTTAACGAGCGGCGTGGACCATTCCCGGGACGTTCTCGACCGCGCGGTACCAGCCTCGAGAAAAATATTAATCCACCAGACACGCTCGTAACATCGCGTCGAAATCTTCTGGAAAGCGTGGCCGTGCGCGCGGACCTCGATAAATAAGTAAACTGTCCCCGGCTTGTTAACCGATAAAATGGTAAGAAAACAGGACGACGTCTAAGGTTTCGACGTCTAAGGCAGAAGGCACGCGATACGGGAACAGCGAATCGAAAATGGGTTTTTCTGGGATGGCAGGATAGCTCGAATACTTTCCGATAGGACTGTATGGCCGTTGGTGGCGTGTTTTATTGGAAGGTTCCGCGACATAGTCGGCGCGTTTTGACGGGCCCCCGCGGATCGCATACGAAATCAACGTGGATCGCTTCGCTCTGAGGCTCCGAGGTCTATCGCCGCGGAGTACGCGTGCAAATTATGCCTCGTCGCAACATTCCCACCGTTGCTCTGCCGCACTTTTCAGTGCGAAGAAACGAAGAAAATTATTGGGAAGGAAGCTCGTTTACCGAAAGCTCGAGCCCGATGGACTCGAGCCGATCTATAAAGCGATCTATAAAACGGAACGTGTATTATTCAGGCGGGCGGCGTGGCCTTGGGAAAGGCTGGCCGGCGATAATGCGCGCTAACGACTTTATCGCGTTCTAAACGGGCTTGCAAGCTCGCGGCCCTGCAAGCAAACGAGGAAGGAATTATCGATCGTCCGGCAGCCGGAGCACCGATGCCGGCCGCGATAAATCTTCATAGTTCCTTCTGACACGTTTCACGTGACCGTTTCGCGTTATCTTTGCCCGCATGAAATATGTCGGAAACGCTTTTCTTTCGCCTCGAATATCGCAAGCTCACGCTCCAACCGACGCATCGCGCCGAGCCTCGCTACCGATTAAAAGGAAAACTCGAACACGTTGCCCTTTTCGCTTTTGCGCCAATCGATAACGACCGATCGATCCTACGGCCAGAACGGCGAAAAAGTGCCGTACTTGTACCTTTTCGCCATTCCGATACTTGGAGTTTTAATAAGTCGTCGTTGTACGAGTCTCGAGGTACTGTAAAAGCACGATCGTTTATGACAAATGTGATAAAAAAAGTTATAAAAAGAGAAAAAGAAGAAATTACAGATGAAGCCGACGCGAAAGACAAATTGCAACTTGCCGACTTTAAACGATCATAATCTTGAAACGAACGAATAAAATGCAAAGATTCGAACGCTGTTTCGTAAGGCAAAGTCGGTATTTACATAGCACGTGAAAACATATTGCTCTTATCGTTAATTGATAACGGTAGAACGTGATAAGGATAAAAATATTCCGACTAATCCAACGGCAGATCAACGATCAAACAAACATTTACAGATATAAATCTTCGCTTTTATAACAAATACGTAAGTACACGTAACGCTGTATTAATCTAAGATTTGTTTAAGGTTTGTATGTACAGAAGTTCCCTTTCGTAGAAGTTCCCTTCGCTTGTAGTTTCTAATATTACGTTTTACGTGGCAATTACTTGTTTAAGAATGTTCGCGGCTTTTTGCTGGAAAACTGTCACAAATTTATTAGCAGCAGAGAAGTAACAGTTTCGCTACCAACTGACTATATGAAACGATAACCTACTAATGCAATGTTGTACAAGCCTGTGAAATACAATTGTACGAATGTGGTTGTTTAATAATTCTCAGAGATCTACGTGAATGTAAATAAATAATAACTGGTAAACTTGAAAAAGGAAAACAAAAAGAGAACGGTAGAACGCGACAAATTAGGGCAAGTTATTACATCGATTTTATTATACTTTGCTTCCGAAACTGTTGAGAATTGTGGATGTTAATCGCCGAAATAAATGTATAGGAACATTTAAATTACACTTGGAATTGATATCAAAAAAGTTTCAGATTTATTTAACACGTGATTTGCAAGATATTCGTCGATATACATTTGCACGCGTCTCGGCAGTCTCTTTGCCTCACCATCTTCTATGCCACACTACTAACAGAACAGTTGCATTCGTCCACACACACATACTCATACATGTTATGTGTGTCACTACTACGCGGCTAACGTAGTGTAGCACACAAAATTGCACATATTTCAATAAAAGCAAATTGATAGAATATGTCGAGTTAGCATTGGTTAGGGGCGTTTAAGCAACCTTCATATGAGTTAGTCATTTTTTTCATTATACAATATAGATGATACTGAATGGTACAAATATGATTATTGCGGAATAAAGTTCACTAGCAATAAACAATTTCACTACACACTAATAAGTTCTAACTAAAGAACTAACTAACTTGTATTATAATAACAATGATTACTTACTAAATGAATTACTAAATGAATATAATAATAAATTCACAAGGTGATTATATGACTAATACAGAATTTGACAATTCTAATGACAATAATCTTAGGTTCAATAACGAATACACGGTGAACGGGATAGCAATTGCCCTTTCTTCCAAAGTCTAAGTCGAGCTGAACTTACTTGTCCACGGTACAAATGGAACTAAACTTACTTGCCCACAATCCAAGTGGAACTGAACTTAATTGTCCACGGTACAAATGGAACTAAACTTAGTTGCCCACAATCCAAGTGGAACTGAACTTAGTTGTCCACGGTACAAATGGAACTGAACTTACTTGTCCACAATCCAAGTGGAACTGAACTTAATTGTCCACGGTACAAATGGAACTAAACTTACTTGTCCACAATCCAAGTGGAACTGAACTTACTTGCCCACAAACCAAGTGGAACTGAACTTAATTGTCCACGGTACAAATGAAACTAAACTTACTTGTCCACAATCCAAGTGGAACTGAACTTACTTGTCCACAATCCAAGTGGAACTGAACTTAATTGTCCACGGTACAAATGGAACTGAACTTAATTGTCCACGGTACAAATGGAACTGAACTTACTTGTCCACAATCCAAGTGGAACTGAACTTAATTGTCCACGGTACAAATGGAACTAAACTTACTTGTCCACAATCCAAGTGGAACTGAACTTAATTGTCCACGGTACAAATGGAACTGAACTTACTTGCCCACAATCCAAGTGGAACTGAACTTACTTGTCCACAATCCAAGTGGAACTGAACTTTGTTGTCCACAGTACAAATGGAACTCTCCCATGTACTTTTCTCTGTACCTCTCTGTACCCCTTGGGTCAACTATATTTTTAAGGAGAGCTATACAACTACGTGATACGTCTGTTAGGTAAAAACGTCCATCCCGTGACCGTGGCAACGTTTAGCGACCAGATGTGTCATTCGGGCCCGAGCCTACTGTCATAAATCTCGCGCAAACATACTCGAATTAAGTCATAAACAACTACTTCTGAGTTTTATTATTTAAGTACAGCTATAATAAAAAGTCTAGACTAAAGTATTGGGGATTTTCCAAAAAATTCCAAAGGAAAGGCTCCGATGTTCTTTCATATCCGACAAATATATTTAATGAATTTCAGGGAATCATCTACGTCGTCTACATTTTTCACAACGTTCCCTATACATTTCGTAGCTCGAGTCCCCTTAACACTTTGACTGCCACGTCGAAATCACACGTTTCGCTGAGAACGCCACGGGAGTATTTTTATTATTCAAAGCATATAATGGCAAAATAATAATAAATTAACGATGTAAGACAATATTCTTCCCCGATGCACCGTTTATCTTGTTGGTGGTCACGGGTGACCATCGTGGCGCCTTGGTAACAGTTGATAGCGACATATTGTAACAAGGCTTCGTTTATTTCAACAAACCATTCGCGTTCGTTGTTTCGTCCTATGCAAAACGTGCAGAATATATCGTTGAAACGTGTAGAAAATATTGGTAAACAGTATTACGATTATTTTTATGATTTCGACGAAACATTCGACTGAAATGGTAGAGGTAAAAAGAAATTATGTTTCTGATAAACCAATGGCAGTGGTAGATTACAAGAGAGGAAAATGTGCTGTAGATTTATCAGATCAAATGATAGCATATTCTACGCCACATAGAAGAACCCTCAAGTGGTATATAAAATTAGCTTTAGAGTTACTGTTAAATACATCAATTTCAAACGCGATGATACTCTATAAACAAGCAACAAAAACAAAAATCAAGGTATCGGATTTTAGAATGGCACTGGCAATGCACCTTACACAGTGCCATTCGCCAGAGCCGTGAAATATACTTATTCGACAAAGATTGCGACACGAAATGCGGAAGAAAGAAGGGCAAGCGCACCCGGCACGAAAATTTTGCAAAGAGTGGTATAAAAAAAATGTTAAACAGTCAGGATGAAAAATTGCTAAGAATCGAACCAAAAAGGTGACCTATTGTCCAGATTGTATGGATGAGTCGCATTTATGTTTAAAATGTTTTAACACAGTGCACCGTTAGATGCAAGATTTCTTCTCATTTTTTTTATTGATGTTTTAATAAACATGTTTAATTGTTCAATGGGGCACTTTTTGTTTCAAAGTATCTTCTATTTATCGGTTATATTCAAAATACCCTAACTGTCAATTTTCATACAATTTTTACAATTGTAAGAAGTTGAAGCACTCACCAATGACCACCGTGGCAGACAAAGTGTCAATTGTTCTACCTCCTCTACTTTGTGAACTGAGAAAACCGAGTTTAAAGTTTATGGAATTTTAATATTGCATATTACCTATTAGAATTAGGACCTAAAATAACTATACCGTTTTCTAAGTAGCATCTTCAACACGTATCATAAATTTGTATTCTTTGTACAAGCGAGACACTGATTAACTACATTCTCTCTGCTTCTTTTTTTTCTTTTTATGCAATTGAAAAAGGTAAAAATTAGGGCGACGATTGCCTACAAATGAAAACTTACAGAAAGATGCTTAGTTACACAGTTCGTGTACAAATTCACGTCATCCTTCGAACGGACCAAAAATTTCGCTCGTTTCGATTCGAAATGGACGAAACGGAGCTTGCTCTAAGCTGCAATTGGATCCGGTCGAGCGGCGGGATAAATTCCACCGGCCGAAAATGCATACACAGAGAGGAGACTCGGCCAGTAATTTAATAACTATGTATCCTGTTTCGTCGCGAATTATGCCCGCGAGCTGTTGAACAGGCGACAGGGCACGAGAACAGCGCGAGAAATACCATTTTTCCAGTTGATGTTGCCGAAGAAATTTTTAAGGTGCATAAAAAAGAGCAGGAAGGAGCGGGCGGAGAGACGCGAAGGCGAGAGGCTGGAGAATTTTATCGAGTCGCATGGGGAATCGGCTGGTTACAACACAAATTTCGCCGATTCGTATCCCGAAACGGCAACAAGGGATCCCCGAGGATAGGGCCGCGTGGTAGGAGCCGAGCGTTTAATATATAAATATGTAAATAATGCGCTGCCGCGAGTATCTCTCATGCAGCCGGGTTCAAGCCGGTGGCAGCTAACTTATGGCCGGGACCAGGAAGACCGGCCTCAGTTTGCTCATCCATAATGGCGTTCCTCGCTGCGAATCTATCGTCACGTTTTAAACTTCTACACAGCGGTGGCGCATCAACATTTGGTAATTCGAAATCGACGAAATTCGCTGTTCCCCAAGGTCGGGAACAATCATCCTCGGGGACATTCGAGTTAACAGCGTTGGCGGCTGTGATTCGTCGCGAAGTAGGACTCGAAGAACGTTGTGGTAAAAATTGGCTTTCCTCGAAGAGCGCTGATAGAAAAAACACGGTGGGTGCCAAGAGACGAGTTTTCAAGGGAAAGAGAAATCTTACGCGCGAGTGCAGTCGAAGTTGATGGAAAAGAAAAGCGCATCTGTGGAAAAGCCTGTTGTACGTGCCAGCTCCTAACCGCAAACAAAACACAGTGTTCTGTTCGTTTAAATGGATGGATCGTGGATAGGAGCCAAGAAGCAATTAACTGTCGTCCACTGGACTTTGTACTTTTCTCCGGTTATTCGTAATTAATTATTTGGAAGAGCAAATTGCACTTGAATTCTATGCTACTTGCATTGCATTGCTTGATTCTATGCACTTGTGGCGTTCTCTTGGCAAATGGTACTCCCATCTTCTTCTTTCTTCGATCGTGTGTTTAAAGTCGCCTCTGACACCTTTCAAGGTCACTAGCGACCACGTTAAGAACGCTCAGTGGAACGAAACGAATCTGTAGCAAATTGTATAATTTCTATATAAATTGTGCTCGTTTAATATTGTGCTTAGAACAGGCGATTAGGACATTTTCAACAGAGTTTAGTATGTCGCGGGTGTTGCAGACATTTGGTTCCGTTTTGGTGATAAAGTAGAAGAGTGTCCAGTTTGCAATATTCCTATCTTTTATCACATTAAATTGCCTTAAATTATCATTATGGTTGTTAAGGAATAAACCAAGTTACGGTGGTTGTAATATCCAAGTTCCTATTCCTATCTTTTATCACATTAAATTGCCTTAAATTACCATTATGGTTGTTGAGGAATAAACCAAGTTACGGTGGTTATAATATCCAAGTTAGAACCAAATTATAATTATCAATCATAACTTAGCCAAAATTAAGTTAACCAAATCGCAGATCAGAATTGTCAGATCGTTCGACACGCTCTGTCCTATGACACACACTGACAACAGGCTACATCCCACCGGAAGCCTTCCTATACCTAGACGAAAAAAACTACCTCCAAGATCAAAACAACATCCCAATAATCTATCACATAAAAAGGAAAATAGGGATCAAAACCATACTATACGAAGAAAACCTAAACGGACAGACCGCAGACGCCAGGTGGAGATACAACATGGCCCTCCCGCTGAAAGACATTAAAGACAAACACAGAAAAAATA